>CM041779.1:89742455-89959262 GCA_023374045.1 Limonium bicolor | reverse complement strand
AGTGATCCTCCCTGCTACCAGAAAATGATCCTTGCCACCCATGATCTTCCACTCCGGCCGCTTCATCAGCCAGTCAACCAGTTCAAGGGAAGCTGAATCCCTGACAGTAATATTGTAACCCCATAAATACCGGGCAATGTCAAACCCAGCATAAAAGGGCACAAATATAGCTGCGGCTAATGATGAATCATTTGTCAAGCATTCATACTGCTTCATCCGATTGTTAAAGATCACATCAACAGCAAACTGATTGGTCGAATACCACCCAGTATCTGAAAACACACCTTCCTCATTCTCAAGGGGTGGACCGAGCCCAGCATTGGTGGTGAATTTGCACATGTTGGTCCACAGACTCAAGCTCCTACACTCCTTGAGCATATCCTCATTAAACCTGGAGGGAAGATCATGAACATAGATATACCTTCCACCACAAGGATCGCTCTTGTTGTCAACCGTCCTAAGTGCCCTCGTGAACGGGAAGCTCTTGGGTTTTTCAGGAGCAGGATTACTAACAGAGACGACAGGGTTTTTCATCCGGGTATCAGCATCACCCTTGTGCGAATCAGGGAAACCCACATGAACCGGTCTGAAATCAGCTTGATCGCCATGTGATGAAGATGATGATGAATGGCTAGACGTATCGATCTTGATCGGATTTGATGGCAACGACGCAACCGATGGATCAGCCGTGTGACCTCCAAGCACGAAAAAATGGATATAAAGCAGCAACCCCCAAAAGAAAGCAGACAGAATAGCCAAGCAAAAAAGCCGGGTATTATACCCCTTTGAAGTCCCTTTCTCCATGTGCAATGGGATGCCGCTCACAGTCCAACGGCGTCTCAAATTCATTACATACCAGATAAGCAAGATTCAGATCGGAAGACCACAAACCACCACGCAAGCATGCCAGAGACACCCTAATCCATAAACCCGAAGGAAAACCCCGCTAACTACGCAACCTCAGATTTCAGCATTTACTCAGATTTATTGTACTACAATCATTCGACTAGCACCTAAAACCCTAGAATTTCAGGTCTACGCCTGCTCCCGGAAGCTAAGATTTAGCTCGCAGAAGAAGCAAATCAGCAGGCGCAGTAGTAAATGGAAGGGACGATAATTACAGAATCGATCAGACAGGAAGCGTGAAACCCTCCAGAAACTGCGAATGACGGAACAAAAAGGCTGATTTGGAAGTGAGATGTAGAAAATCAGAGCTGAAATTTTACTCGAAGCTGCTGGAATTGGTGTTCAAGACATCATCACTCAGTATACTTGGCGATTCGGATCTTTAAACCACAAGTTTAGAAAGCAAAGCTCAAAAGCATCAGAAGAAGATGAGAAAAGAATGGAAGTAGGGAGTGGGTACAGACTTGCCGGAAAGGAAGAGTAGACGAAATTACGGTCTATTTTTTGAACAGAGAGAGAGAGAGAGAGAGGAGGGATGGGAAGGTGGTGCGCCAACTTGTACAAATACCAGAGGAGCCGGGTCGGGAAGAGGAAGGAAGGAGGACGGTGGCTGGCGCAAGATAGAAGTTACTGGAATGGTGCGCCAATTACTCCTGCTGCTATGCTACCCGTCTGTCACTCACATTCTGTCTCCTTTTGTCGGTGGGCCGAGGATGCGCTGACACGTGGCATGCCCAGCCAAGAAAAAGGCGTCACCAATCTTTCATTATTACGGTAATGAAAAGGATTTGTTGAACAAACTAATGTCGACGGTACGGTAAAGTTATAGGAGTACTTCAGTAACATAAACTAAAACCCAATACTCCCTCCGTCTCATTTGCAGGTTCTCATTTCCTTTTGCACGTATATTAAGGTGGGAGGAAAAGTAGAGCAGATGAAGAAACTTAATACACTATATGAAACATAATTTTGGGACAAGAAGAAAATGGGAAGTGGACACTGTCCATGGGACAGAGGGAGTATCAACTATGTATTCCTCGGTGGAGCCTTCTCCCTCGCTGGAGCCTACTTCCTTGGTGGAGCACCGCAACTGTATAGTTTCGTCTCTTCCAGCCAGTTTGTTTTTTCCCTCTCTATTTTACTCCCAAGTCATTTTGGATTTCTCCCAGATTTAGGGTCTTTGAGTTACTGCACGCTTCTTGATGATTTTAACTCGCTAGGATGCTGCCTGTCGTTTTCGCCCCTAAGTTTTTAATTCTGGGCTTCCCCTGGTATAGTATGGGGTTTATTGGGGGGGGGGGGGGGTCGGGGGCCTCGGGTCCCTGAAGTTTTTGAAAATTTGTCAAATGTTCTTATAAATTTTGAAAAAGTACAAAATCACATACTCCCTCCGTCCCATTGTGTTTGTCCCCTTTACTATTTGAACTTGTCGTTTGACTTCAATATTTAACATATAAGATAACATATTTTTATAAAAAAAATTTTATAATGGAATCCTTATGTGAAAAACTATATATTGTAAAAATTATTTTTTTAAAATTATTTTATCTTATATATTTAATATTGAGGTGGAAAAGCGTGCCAAAAAGCAAATGGGACACTTATGACGGGACGGAGGTAGTAATATTTTAAAGAGTGACAGTATCCAAAAAAAATTTTACCCCCCGAGACAAAGCTCTTAGATCCGCCACTAATGATGAGTATCATCTCGGTCAACTATTGTGGACTAAGGGAATTAGTCAATCTCAGATGGATCAGGGACATTATTCACGTTGAAACCCTAGTGATCCTATTCCTTTTTGAAACTAAGAAATCGATATGCGAATTGGAGGGTTTCACTCATGGCCTCGGGGACTTTAGTTTCTTTGTTGTTGATAGTATTGATAGAAGTGGCGGCATTGCCATCTTATGAAGGGATACCATTGCTTGGCACATTCGCTCCTTCACCAACCATCATATTCACTCTATTGGATTGTGACTAGATTGGGCAGACAGTGACGCTGCACAGACTTCTATGGTTGGCCGAATGTTAGTGACAGATGGAGATCGTGGGAATTGATGTGTCGTATCTCACATGATTCCCATCACCCGTGGTTGGTCTTTAATGATTTCAATGAAGTTCTCTATGGATATTCAAGGTAGACGTGACAGAATCAAGAGACTGATGAGTGACTTTTGAAATTCATACTTTCACCAATATGCACTTTGATCGTCTTAACACCTGATCAAGGCTGGACGATTTTGTGGCCTCCCCAGAATGGCTTCAATTACTTCCAAATTCTAGGAATGTTCACTTGCAGTTGGGCCTTTCTTGTCATAGACCTATAAAACTCATCCTTCAACCCAATCAAGTTAGAGAAAGGAGACCATTTCGCTTCGATAACAGTTGGCTAAATTAGGCAGCTTGTCATGACATTGTGGCCAAGGCCTGGCTCCCAAGACAACAGGGTAACAGTTTCTTTGGTAAAGTGTATAGATGTGGGCGAGCCTTACAATTTTGGGAGGTTAGGTTACTTGTGCAGCTAATTTGAAAATCATGACCCTGAAAACAAAGATTAATGATATTGCCCTGAAGCCCCAACCCAAAGTAATATTGCTCTATGGAAAAACCTTGATAAGGACCTTAATGTCCTTCTTCTAAGTGAAGAGACTTGTTGGGCTCAACGTGCCCATCACCAATGGCTCATCGAGGGAGACAAAAACAAAGCGTTCTTCTTCAGTCAAGTCCAGGCTAGGAAAAGGGAGAATTTTATTTATGAGCTCTTTAATGACCAAGGGGACCGATCCTCCGGATGGGGGAGGGTTGAGGAAATGACATTATTTTGAAGATCTATTTCAGTATGCTAACCTAACTCCAAACCCTCACCTCTTAGCATGTGTTGAAAACAGAGTCACTTATGACCACAAGATTCGTATTGGCAGGGATTTTACCTGTGAGGAAATCATGGCGACTCTGAAGGATATGCATCCGAACAAGGCTCCAGGACCGGATGGTATTAATGGTGTTTTCATTAAGTCATCCTGGAATATTATCGGGATGGACTTCATGGAGACTGCTCTCTTTGTTCTCAGTTCAGATGTAATGCCCCGGGGTCTTAATCATACTCAGGTTGTCCTCATTCCCAAAAAGATGGGAGCATCCTCTATGGGTGACTTCAGGCCTATCTCCCTATGCAACACTCTTTACTGAATTATTTCTAAAGTTTTGATTAATCTTGTTAAAGATTCTATGAACCTGGTTATCTTAGAGGATCAAGGAGCATTTGTTCCGAGACGCCTTATTTTTGACAATATTATTTTGTCCCATGAGCTCCTTCATATGATGAAACTTTTCATGCCACTAGGAAGGGTTTCTTTGCCCTTAAACATGATATGGTGAAAGCCTTTGACGAGTTGAATGACCTTTCATTCTAGATGTTCTTGATAGTATAGGATTTCATCAAAGATGGATCAGTTGGTAAATGCATCTCTACTGTCTCTTTTGAAGTTATGATTAATGGAAGCCCTGGCGCTTCTTTCCTCTATGCAGACTGATGCAAAGGGATCCGCTTTCCCCTTTCCTATTTGTTTGTTGTATGGAAGCCTTCTTTTCTAGTCTTTGCACAGCTAATCTTTCAGCGATGGTTCATGGTATCTCTTGCAAAAATTTAAATTGTGATGTTACTAGTCTCTTCTTAGCTGATGATTGCGTCGTCTTTGGCCGAGCCAATTCTCATAATGCTTCTCAGATCCTCCGCCTCATTGAAGATTTCAAAGAGGCCTGGGGTCAAAGCATCAATATTAGGGATGGCAGTGGATGACGGGTACTCATTTCACCCGACCACCCGACCCGCAAAAACGGGTGAAAAAACCGAAATAAATGGGTGAAAAACGGGTGATGGGTGAAATGGGTGTGGGTGACGGGTAGGGTCGGGTGAAGATTTTTCACCCGGTCACCCGACCCGTTCACCCGATCCTTCACCCATATGTACTTATATTAAATAAAAAAAATATACTTATCTCATATTTTTTGAGATAATTACTCCATGTTTTAATTATGTTATTGATATTAGAAGATGTGGTACATATTATTGAACAAATATGAATGATTTAAAAAAATTAAGCTTATATAAAGTGTTAAAAGCAAAAAAAAATTGCTAAAAAAATATATAAACGGGTGACGGGTGAAACTGGTGATGGGTCGGGTCGGGTGATGCGGGTGAAAAACGGGTGACGGGTCAGGTGGAGCATCACCCGACCCGAACCCGACCCGTTGCCATCCCGAGTCAATATTGAAAAATTTGGTCTCATGTTCTCCTGTAACCTTGCCTCTTTTCTTCGCTTAGATATTTCTCAACTATTTGGTATTCAGGAAGATGAGGACTTGAGTCTTTATTGGGGTTTCCCAGTGCTGTTGGGAGAAGCAAGAAGCAGATATTACATTTGGGACAGAGTCCACAAAAGAGTTTAGTCTTGGGCGTGCATAGTCTCTCAGACAGGTTGTTGTATCCTTATAAAATCTGTTCTTCAGGCCATTCCATCCTATGTTACCAGCGTCATCCAATTGCCCTCATCTTTGATAAAGGAAATTCAAGACACTATTCAAAACTTTTGGTGCTCAGGCTCCCTCAATCACAAGGGCATTTGTTCGAGAAGTTGGAAGCCTCTGTGCAAAATCTTGGATGAGGGTGGTCCAGGCTTCTGAGATCTTCACTCATTTAATAAGGAGCGAGTAGAGTGGTTGGTGATGGCTCAGGAATAAAAATTATGGTTCGCTGACTTTGGATAAGAAAGGGGGAAGACCATGAACTTAGAAACTCCGAACCACATTATAGCTGATGGTTGTGTCTCCATGCTTATTGATTGGAATTATCGTGTTTGGGATGAAAATAAGGTGCGGGATTGGTTCCCTCCAAATGTTGTTGAACATATCGTGAACACAATCATTCCTAGTTCTCCTTAACCTGACACATAGTGCTGGAATGACATAAAGGATTACTCATTCACTGTCAGATTGGCCTATTTTATGACTTGCTCTCTTAGCCATTCTCAACATGCCTCTTCCTCCCGACGCAGTCTTATTGGTCCAGCCATGAAGAAGGTTCGCAAGTGAGTGTTCCCTCAGAGGATTAAGTAGTTTGCGTGGAGACTATTGCAGAACATTCGCCCTTGCAAAACCAACATTGGCGGCTTTGTGGAGCTAACATTGATGTTTTTTTCCTTATGTGGAGGCATTGAGGATACATGTAACACCCCTCTCAATAATCACGATATAATCTCTCACGTAGCAATAAATAAAACGTCTCGCAGCGGAAAAGCAAATAACCATTACAAAACTCACTCGGGTGTCACCGGCCGTTACTCGCCCATGCGAGCAACGCAGCCAAACTACATCCAACTTCCAATACAAATAAACTGCTAACCGCAGTGATAACGAGAAACTCCTATACATCACACTAAGTCCATAAACCATAAACATCGACAAGTGAGCATCTACCCAATCCTGAATACACAACCTTACCATAATACAATTCACCATCTTCATTGCTATACAACATCTCCAAGTGTGGTGACAAAAGTAACACTCCAATTACCCTGTTCCTGCTCTTCAGCTCCGACAATGATCAACAACCTGTAATGGTGTAGTATCAGCGATAGACGCTGAGTATGCCGGGCCTGGACCTTAATGGTCACTTGTCATTTTAACCATCTTATTATTAGATTGGTTTCATGCTTTTCCTTTTTACAGTTATAATCAAAACTGAAGCATAAATGTATAATATATATTATCAACCATCCAAATATCCATAATCATTTAACCGTCCATCCAATCCAAACATTCATTTAATATTCCATACAACATTTATATATCGAACGTATCGAGAAATAACAATATAATGTACAATGTACATTCGCCGTAGCGTACAGTTTTCATATTTAATTTACCTTAGCCTTGTAGGCTCCATCCAACCATCAACACACAATAAAATAACCACAAGTATAACCAATGAACAACAAAGCGAAACAACGAAGAATAAACAAGTATTAAGTCTCGTCCATAGTATTGTTCGCCACTGTATAAGTCTCAATTGTTTTAGTTGTTCAGTTATACCTAGTGACAATGTCTCGTTAAAACGACATGTCTCTAGTTACCCATATATTATGGCGGGTCACCCACGGCAGTAGCCACTCCAACGGTAGAGTCTCCGACCAACGAGCCATTCTAGCTCACGGGAAATTTTCTTGATACTTACGGACCCGTACGCGGACATCCTGGTATCGTTTTTGTGATCACAGCGCGCACCAAGAGCCACATCCTCTTGGCTTTACTTCCATTCCATTAATTAATTAATTATACATCGCATCGCATTACCAAATTTTCTAACACAGCAGACTAAGGTCATTAGTCCAATCCGGAGTCTGTAAACTCGGGATCCAGTGCTAGATACAAGAGCGGCGTATAGCAAGGCCAATGCTGTATAAAAGTCTCAGATAATATGTATATTATTATCTTAGTGCTACAACGTTTTTCTGACGTTCCTTATATTTCATATAAGATAGCACCATAGCCGCTAGTTCGTTTTATATATAGGTTCATATATACGAACCAATACTGTTAACTCAACAACAGTAAATGATAAGCAGCTATAAATATACAGTTCATGCATATTAATTATCACATTCAGACAAACAATCTTATCACAGATCACACAACAACATACAAGTTATATCAACCAAATCCGAGCCCAAGGAGCAACCTTAGGACAACTCGGATCAAACCCCTTTACATACCGTTCACCCTGATTGTATTACGGTGGAGTATGAATCAGCAAGATCCTATGCTCCGTGTAGTCCGCTAGCTCGTCGAGCGTCTTGTCAGAGGTACAATCTAAACGGTAATAAACTATAAGTCAGTCTCCATGACTAACTACATCCGGTATTTCCGAATAATAAGTAACCCCGACAGTTCACCCCTGTTTTCTACAGTTGTTTGTTACGGGTCTCTCTAAAACAGTCGGTTTTGTTACTTAAACGCGTACGTCATAACATTTCAACTGTTAAGTTTAATTTGTTGTATTTCTTTTTAATCTTGTCCACCATCTAGCTTAGGTACATATCCTATAGTTGCATGTATTCATGCATGATTGTAGTACATTATTTTTTTTGTATTGTATCCAAAACTCATAGCTTATAGTTCATAACTATATATATATTTTTTTTAAATAACCACCACCACTAAATCATATGGTTTCCAATCAAAATATATATCCACCTTATATACATTATCCTTGTGTATATATATATTTACCACGTAGGTAATTCCCATGAGTTTAATAAACTCTTATATCATATGTTACATTTTATCATCTTATGTTAGATGATTATTCCCATTAGTTGTATTGTATTGTACAACTTATATTAAGATTGTTATCCTAATATTATGTAACATTTTATGTTGTACATTTACAACTCCTAAGGTTTATTCCATAAATACCTTAGTTTATAAATCCCATTTACTTATAGTTTGTCACACCATTTTATGTGAATACCTTATTTGTATTAACTTCATTAAACCACCTTAATACCAAATAATTGCTATAACATTTATAACACTATAGACCTCAGTCCAAAATTCATTTTCCAAACTCTATCAATTCGGTAAGGCCCTTGAATTTATTTAAATTCTATTTGACCACATATCATTATGTAATGCTATTCCATATGCTAATATCATTTGACATGATATTCTTATTTCCTTTAATTAATAACCTACGGTTTTTATACCAAACTATTTATTATTGCCGCATGGGCACCATATCAAAACCATATTCTTTTTCACAAACCATAGTTTCCTTATTTACAAAATCACCCATTAATTTATACTATGTTATATATTCCATTTAATATAACATTTCTAACTTATAAAAAGGGTATAACCTATGGTTATTTTTTTGTAAATCCCGAACAGCCCTTGTGCTATTCTATAATTGCCATTTGGTCCTATTTATAACATAATTACCATATCATTAAAACCATATCTTATACACATATCTCAATAGATACTTTATATAATTCTAAAAATCTCCAAATTTTACCAAAGGGTTATAAATATCCTTATTAACCCATATACTCGTGGTACTTACCATTCCACCATCTATTTTTCTCCAAAGTGTCATAATGACATAATAACTATATATTATACATATATAGTTTATTTTAATTCCAAAAACAACCCAATAAATTCCTAAAAATTCCTAATAGCCCATGGGTGTTTAAAATACCATTGTACACCCTTATTTTCGGTAATAACATATTTACCACATATGTTATAAAAATATTACCTTAAGATACTTATCTTATTATAAAACCTTAAATAAGTTATTTAACTTATCTAATTGGTCAAAACCTATCATATGGTCAAGGTTGACCACCTTAACATTTCCTTGACCATTAATTTCCTTTATTCACGGTTTGTACCCATACTTTTCAAAAATTACCATTTAACCACCAAAACTTTATAAAATCTTATAAACTTTATTTTAACTCCTTTTTAACTCTAATTTTCGGCCTTATTATTCTAAAGTCCTTAAATTTAATTTAATTACACCTAATACCCCATTTATTTTCGGTAATGCATTTATACTACTTAAACTTAATTAAAAGCTTGTAAATGCATAAATAAAATGGCCTAAAATACATGGCCTTATTACAAACATTTGCTCACAAAATAAATTACACATAAATGTCCCAAAATACACATAAACTTTCGGCCTCACCATATATTCTTCATTTATTTACCAAACTTCCACATAATGTCTTAAATTTGACATTTATGCTTGTTTAATTAGTTATAAAATTTATTAAACCATTTATTAAACATTTTAAGGTCAAACAAGACCTTGTTTTTCTCCTTCACTCACGGCAATTAATATACACACACTTAAACTTGTGTTAATGTATCAAGTTAAGGTTTTAAGTGATTTATACCTTGATTTAGCTTGGGTAAAGCTTGTTTGGGTTCGACACCTTAAGGAGAAATTCTCCACAGCTTGTTTTACATGTTTTCAACAGAAAACAAGGCCTAGTTAGTCTCCAAGCAAGATCTAACTATAAGAAGTGATTTAATGTAAAATTTAAGGCAAAAATCACCTTAAGAATGCAAGGAGGGTTCAAGATGGTTTCGACCTGAATCAAGCACACCACAAGGTGTTAGATCTACCATATTGACATAGGAAATAGCTAGATCTCAACAAGCTACCTTGTTATTAGGTTTTACCTTGGAAAAATGCCTTAAAAGAGGGTATTTCCTTTGGATCTCGGCCATCCTTGCTCCAAATGGCTAACCAACAGATTCTACATGAAAAGGAGAAGAAGATGAGGCTATGACCAAAGTTTCACAGCCGAACTTGAAGGGAATCAAAAGTTATGAGCTTAAAGCACATTTTTACCTTAAATGGTCAAGACTTGAACTTTCCTCCTTAGATCTGGTTATGTACGAAACCAACACTTCCTCTAACCTCAAAATCACTCTACATAGATGTATAGAAAAGGTTGGAGTGTAGATCAATCGAAAAAGGAAAGAAAGATGAAGAAAATGGGCATTTTTATGCCTTAAGAGCTTACCTAGAGCTTGAAACCTCATCAATGGTGCTTGGGAACTTACCCACGGTTGGAGGGGAGCCAAAGAGAGCTCATGGACAGAGCAAACTCGGCTCAAGAGAGAAATGAGAGGAAATGACCTATTATTAAGCTTAAAGCACTTTTTTGAATATTTTAGGTCATTATTGGTTTGATGACTCATCAATGACTTATTGTTGTTGAATAATTGAAGCTAATCAGAGGGGACAACAGCAAGGGGCAGCCGGCCATGGTGGAGAGAGTGGGTGAATCATTTGATTCAAATTTGAATAGAAAATGAGGTAATATGTTACTTTAGTCATTAAATGAACATGTGACTCATCTTGTTTTGTCTTGTACCAGCTTGGAGCCTTGGAATGCACCGTATAATAAGGAGGAAGAGGGCTCCAAATCGGCTGGCTTCACATGGTAAGGTAAGTGGAGCCCACTTGTTTTGTTTTATAAGGTAAAGTTGTCCTTTGTTTATTTATGTAAAAGTAAGAGCATTTATTTAATTGTCACATGTCTCTTGTCTCTTGGTCTGTTAAGAGATTAATTATCTGATTTCTTGTAGTCCATTCGTGGTCAATGGTCAACATTGACCAACTTAGTCAATGTTGACCCAAACGGGCCCCACATTAGGGTTTATTAATATTTTAATATTAATTTGTAAAAATTCGTAAATTTCTGGAATTAAATTCCTAATATCATATAATATGATATTTTATTATATTTAAAGGTATTTATAACCTTTTAGCTCATTTAAAACCAATTTAAAAGACAATTCACAAAAACGTGCTTTAAGGAGTTTAGCGCACATTTTGTGTTGCCTGGTGTTTCTGAGCTTGGTTTTCTTTGACAACGGTCTTGTTGTGTACCTTACATGATATTTGATCATGTAACTCAATTTATATCATTTAAAGGTCATTAGACCTTTAAGGTTCTTAGAGTACATCTTTGCCCTTTTTGACCTTGAAGCATGAAAGTGCTTGTTTTTGTGTTGGAGTGTTGTCCAACGGTTATAATAGTTTAATATTATGTTAATAAACTTAGGATAAATTTTTAGGTCCTAAGAAGTTCATTTGGGTATTATTTACCCTTCACAGTCAAAGGGTGCAAATCTTGTTTTGTGTTGACCACTGTTGTTCTCAGTTGACTTTTAAGGCATGTTTAGGCCTTAATTAATGTGATTAAAATTAATCCATGTTTCATTAATTTGGGGTATTTCAGTCTACCCCCTTAAAAAGACTTCGTCCCGAAGTCTCTTAATCAAATAGGTAAGTATATATAAATGTATAACTACCCATTGTTCCCATAATGTATATCTATGTGATATATCATTTACACACATCGTGTTGTGCTTATACAACACATAGCCATCACGTTGTGGCGTTAGTTCAATCATATATGGATATAGGTGATCCATCAGCACCATCATTTCCTATCAGTTCTACCAACCCTGACAACCTCCCTAAGGTTTCCATAACATTCCATTGTTCCACATTCCATATCTAATGATTCATTTCGTATCTAGGCGATACCATATGTAATCATTCTATAAAGCAATATGAATACATATCACAGATAGCATAAGAAAAGTGTTATACACATGGTGTAGACACAACATTCATACAGGTATCTCGTAAGATACATACATACAAGTGTACATCACACACAAACAAACCAAACAACGCACGCCCCGCATACCAACCATAACCAACAAAATCAATTCACTGTATGCCATGCATACTAAATAATTCACATACTAACCCAAACAAACCTCGTATGCCCCGCACACCACCAATTCTTTATATGCAATGCATACTAATCAAAAAAATTTAGTGCACAGCCAGGAGGCTCTACCCCCCTTAAAAAGGGTTACGCCCCCGTACCCCACAAGTATACAACTGCCGCTCAACAAGGAGCGCTGGATACTTGGCTCTCAAAGAGTTCACCAACTCGTGGATTATCCTCATATCAGAGAGACGGGTGTGACTCTAGCCCTTCTGGGCTCCACAATTTGTAAGGGATGTGGCACTAACAATTTGTGCTCTCTCCCAATTCATTCTAATGGGCCCACTCGCTCCGTATGAGGTGCAGACCCATGAAACAGGCTCAATTTGCCTCTTTTTTTTCCATTGTTGTGAATCCACTGTTTGGATCACTAGCATACATGCGTGTGTCTTTTCTCACTGATATTCAGTTTGAGGTATAATATGACATTGGCCATTGTTAGTACTTAGTGCTCTTTGCACTTGTCTTTGTAATACCAAGACGTACCAGCCTAAATGTCCACAAAGATGATGTTTGTCATCCATGTCTCCTGGTGGTTTTGTTCCCGAGTAACACACTGTTGTAGTGTTTTTTTTTTACACACTCGTGTTGATATCCACTTTATCTTTGCATTCCCACAAGATTAATAACTGCACGAGTGCAATACCAAAACACTCAGTCATACAGAGTGCAGAGGCGTAAACGCTCAACAACTAATATCCAATGAGGCAAATAGAAAAGATGTGCGAACTATCCTGTGAGTGGTACATTCCGAATCCACTGTTCCTTGCTTAAGGTATCTGCTATCATACAGCTTTATCTTTTCTCTGTGCGTAATCACGCGTTTATGTCCATATCATCTGGTAGATTTCCTCTGGATTGCAAGCATTTGCTTGATCCTTATGAGGCTTCTACATATTATTCGTCCATAACGGGTTTTCCTTTTTTTTTTTGGTTCCTGTCCTTGAATCGTTTCCCTGTCTTCACTGTATACTGTCTACTGTTCTCTGTTGAAGGTTCTTGATTTCTTTAGCCCGTTGGTTTAACTGCGGCTCTTCTCGTCCATCTTCGAGGTAATCCGTCTTACTGTCCGTAGTAGAATGGAGTTGACTACTTCTCGCGTTCCTAACACTACTTGTCTACTTGCATGGGGTACCGTACTGATACATTACTACTTACCCGACTAACTCATAAGTAAGTCTGTCAGGCCCACATGCTCCTAACGGAGTGCGGTCGTCCCATGTCTCGTTTAGTAAACTGGTAATGTCCGTCACACGGTTGTTGTGAAGTATTCTTTTGTCAATCTCCCTTTGATGGATATCCCTTTTTTCTTCTTCTTCTTCTTCTTCTTCTTTTTTTTTTCTTCTTTTTGCTTGTTTTTTTTTTGTGTAATAGTTCATGTTATCAGTTATCCTGTAATAAGTGCTATATTAGCAAACTTGTTTCTCCTTTTTTTTTTATCTCATTGAGTACAACACATTTTCTTCTTTTTTTTCTCCCTGTTTTTTTTTATCATATCTCATCCATAGTTCATATTCGTCCCCTCATCCATGTAATTGGATGTATTGCAGATTGCATAACAGCTTGAGCAACTTGGCTCTTTACTTCCCAACCATCCTTACTGACGGTGGTGCATCTATAAAGGGTATGCTTGTCCATGAGGACTAAACATTTATCACTGGTAGTGATTAGCATTAAATGCCGGTATACACTGTTGGTATTTGGCTATAAGCCCTGTCTGAAAATTCCCAACAATTTAAACTGGTGTGGTTTACAGTCATAGTGGCTGTATAGTTCCCCAGTTGCAGTGGTTGGACTAACGGTCCTTCCATAGTTGCATAAGTTCTAATCTCAAGGTTTGTATGAAAAAGTTTGAAAGACATTTTTTTTATAAAAGGTTAAAAGAGTAGTAGTTGTTGTAGTTGCATTTGCAGTAGCTGTTACTGTTGCTGTCGCTGCACTTGCTGTAGCAAGTGCGCAAGGCAGATGGAAATTTCAGTAGTTTATTGTCATAGCGCTTGCAATAGCAAGTGCGCCATGCAGGTGGAAATTCTGGTTCAGTAATTCCCGGTCTTATTGACTCTTCGTCATTTGAGTATTGCTACATGATAATGTAAGCATTAACATCCTGTTCATATATATTTTCCGTCAAGGTTTAAAGTTTACTGGTACTGAGTACACATAATCTCAAAAGTCAAACACAAATGGCGAGTGGTCCCCGACACACTCCCATATACTAATAACATAAGTCTGTTTAACATCCAAGGTAAGTACATAACAAAGTAAGTAAACAAAGTCTTCCACCAGCGGTCTCATGGAGTTAGGGTACTCATGCCCTATCTACTCCCTTGCCTCTATAGGCTCCAGCATCAGTAGATGTCTGGCCATTCTGACCGCCTCGTGGTACCAGATCCTCCAGCTGAGGTCTTCTGAGTATTCTTTGGTGGCCTGTAATTACGGCTCTCTGGGTTCATCCAACATTCAAATTCCCTATGGCCCTCCTTGTGGCAGCACCGACACTCGACCTTGCGGCCTTCGCAGTCGACCCCAGGATGGTCCTTCCCACAACGCTTACAGTAAAAGTGGCGCTGGGGCTGTCCGGTGCCTGATAGTAGTATTTAAGTTTAAGTTAAAATCTGTTGATATAGAGGTTAAGATTATATTTGAATTTAAGAGGTAGGTGTTGTCACCCTTAGGAGGTGTAGATCTCAGAGGCTTAGCATCAATAGCTGGGCCGGTCAACTGAAGGACAGGCTCTTTCCCTTTCTTTCCCTTGTGACCCTGTTGCCCTTTCTTTTGGAAAAACTTCCTGTTTAAATGTTTCGGGTCAGTATTTATAAGATATTTAGTATGGTAAACAATTTAGAGTGGGATAAGTCCTTACTTTCCCTTTTTCTGGCCTTCTTCTGGAGATGCTCTCCACCCTCAGACTCTCCCTCAGGGTTCTTCCTTTTCTTGGCCCCGAGAGTCTCTTCCCGAGTCTGGAGCATTAGCTCCGTCCTCGAGGCAGCCTCATAACACTCTTGGAATCTCCTTGGTAAGTTCTCACAAAGTTAATTGGTAATGTAGTAAGTAAAGAATTTTATGGCTTTCATGTTAGCACCTGGATGGTAGTGTAGAGGGTAGCACCCATCGCTATCTGAATGCGAAATAATAGTCCTCCCGGAACTTCTCGACCTTCACGGTCTCTGAGTAATCCACACCGGGAATGAAGTCCAGCTGACCAATGAATCGAGCGTAATACTGTCCACGGTCAGACCTCCTTGGGTCAGTGTCTCGGACCCAGGCGCTTCTTCTGTTCGAGATGTGCTGGGTAGTACTTCCCTTTCAGCAACTCGACAAAGGCAGCCCACAAAAAGTCGGGCGTAGCCAGGTGATGGTCCTTGACCAACCTCCACCAAGTGCTGGCTGCATCCTTCAGATGGAAAGCAGCAGTGGCGACCTTCTTGTCGTCAGGTACTTGTAAAGCTTCGTAGGCCTTCTCATGTTCAACAATGTAACGCTCCAAAGCTACGGGGTCTGTTTCCCCGGAATATGTAGGTGGTCGGGTCTCGCCAACTGACTTCAGGCAGTTCGTTTCCCTGGGCTGTGGCGGGTGGGCTGGTGCTCCTCCTATCTAAGTACCCAGCTTGTGCAAGAACGGCTGCAACCGTCTCAGCAACTCCTGTAATGTCGGGGTCACCGCCTCCACCTCTTCCAGTACCACGCCCTCTAGTTCCACCAGACATCTGTAGTACAGTATGTCACATAAATACTCGGTAAATTACCGTACACAACCAATAGATATCAAGTTGCCTTAAGGCTAACCTGTCACGCAATTTGCGTTACTAGACACAATATCTTTCTTAGACGAATCGTCCCGTACTTCCCAAATGTTTCCCATAATTTCCCAAGTCCTAAGCTCACTGTCTTAACCTATTATCTCGTCATCAGAGCGGTACTCCGCTCTGATACCACTTTTGTAACACCCCTCTCAATAATCACGATATAATCTCTCACGTAGCAATAAATAAAACGTCTCGCAGCGGAAAAGCAAATAACCATTACAAAACTCACTCGGGTGTCACCGGCCGTTACTCGCCCATGCGAGCAACGCAGCCAAACTACATCCAACTTCCAATACAAATAAACTGCTAACCACAGTGATAACGAGAAACTCCTATACATCACACTAAGTCCATAAACCATAAACATCGACAAGTGAGCATCTACCCAATCCTGAATACACAACCTTACCATAATACAATTCACCATCTTCATTGCTATACAACATCTCCAAGTGTGGTGACAAAAGTAACACTCTAATTACCATGTTCCTGCTCTTCAGCTCCGACAATGATCAACAATCTGTAATGGTGTAGTATCAGCGATAGACGCTAGGTATGCCGGGCCTGGACCCTAATGGTCACTTGTCATTTTAACCATCTTATTATTAGATTGGTTTCATGCTTTTCCTTTTTACATTTATAATCAAAACTGAAGCATAAATGTATAATATATATTATCAACCATCCAAATATCCATAATCATTTAACCGTCCATCCAATCCAAACATTCATTTAATATTCCATACAACATTTATATATCGAACGTATCGAGAAATAACAATAAATGTACAATGTACATTCGCCGTAGCGTACAGTTTTCATATTTAATTTACCTTAGCCTTGTAGGCTCCATCCAACCATCAACACACAATAAAATAACCACAAGTATAACCAATGAACAACAAAGTGAAACAACGAGAATAATAAACAAGTATTAAGTCTCGTCCATAGTATTGTTCGCCACTGTATAAGTCTCAATTGTTTTAGTTGTTCAGTTATACCTAGTGACAATGTCTCGTTAAAACGACATGTCTCTAGTTACCCATATATTATGGCGGGTCACCCACGGCAGTAGCCACTCCAACGGTAGAGTCTCCGACCAACGAGCCATTCTAGCTCACGGGAAATTTTCTTGATACTTACGGACCCGTACGCGGACATCCTGGTATCGTTTTTGTGATCACAGCGCGCACCAAGAGCCACATCCTCTTGGCTTTACTTCCATTCCATTAATTAATTAATTATACCATCGCATCGCATTACCAAATTTTCTAACACAGCAGACTAAGGTCATTAGTCCAATCCGGAGTCTGTAAACTCGGGATCCAGTGCTAGATACAAGAGCGGCGTATAGCAAGGCCAATGCTCCGTATAAAAGTCTCAGATAATATGTATATCTTATTATCTTAGTGCTACAACGTTTTTCTGACGTTCCTTATATTTCATATAAGATAGCACCATAGCCGCTAGTTCGTTTTATATATAGGTTCATATATACGAACCAATATTGTTAACTCAGCAACAGTAAATGATAAGCAGCTATAAATATACAGTTCATGCATATTAATTATCACATTCAGACAAACAATCTTATCACAGATCACACAACAACATACAAGTTATATCAACCAAATCCGAGCCCAAGGAGCAACCTTAGGACAACTCGGATCAAACCCCTTTACATACCGTTCACCCTGATTGTATTACGGTGGAGTATGAATCAGCAAGATCCTATGCTCCGTGTAGTCCGCTAGCTCGAGCGTCTTGTCAGAGGTACAATCTAAACGGTAATAAACTATAAGTCAGTCTCCATGACTAACTACATCCGGTATTTCCGAATAATAAGTAACCCCGACAGTTCACCCTGTTTTCTACAGTTGTTTGTTACGGGTCTCTCTAAAACAGTCGGTTTTGTTACTTAAACGCGTACGTCATAACATTTCAACTGTTAAGTTTAATTTTGTTGTATTTCTTTTTAATCTTGTCCACCATCTAGCTTAGGTACATATCCTATAGTTGCATGTATTCATGCATGATTGTAGTACATTTTTTTTTGTATTGTATCCAAAACTCATAGCTTATAGTTCATAACTATATATATATTTTTTTAAATAACCACCACCACTAAATCATATGGTTTCCAATCAAAATATATCCACCTTATATACATTATCCTTGTGTAATATATATTTACCACGTAGGTAATTCCCATGAGTTTAATAAACTCTTATATCATATGTTACATTTTATCATCTTATGTTAGATGATTATTCCCATTAGTTGTATTGTATTGTACAACTTATATTAAGATTGTTATCCTAATATTATGTAACATTTTATGTTGTACATTTACAACTCCTAAGGTTTATTCCATAAATACCTTAGTTTATAAATCCCATTTACTTATAGTTTGTCACACCATTTTATGTGAATACCTTATTTGTATTAACTTCATTAAACCACCTTAATACCAAATAATTGCTATAACATTTAAACACTATAGACCTCAGTCCAAAATTCATTTTCCAAACTCTATCAATTCGGTAAGGCCCTTGAATTTATTTAAATTCTATTTGACCACATATCATTATGTAATGCTATTCCATATGCTAATATCATTTGACATGATATTCTTATTTCCTTTAATTAATAACCTACGGTTTTTATACCAAACTATTTATTATTGCCGCATGGGCACCATATCAAAACCATATTCTTTTTCACAAACCATAGTTTCCTTTATTTACAAAATCACCCATTAATTTATACTATGTTATATATTCCATTTAATATAACATTTCTAACTTATAAAAAGGGTATAACCTATGGTTTTTTTTGTAAATCCGAACAGCCCTTGTGCTATTCTATAATTGCCATTTGGTCCTATTTATAACATATAGTCTTACCATATCATTAAAACCATATCTTATACACAATCTCAATAGATACTCTTATATTCTAAAAATCTCCAAATTTACCAAAGGGTTATAAATATCCTTTTAACCCATATACTCGTGGTACTTACCATTCCACCATCTATTTTTCTCCAAAGTGTCATAATGACATAATAACTATATATTATACATATATAGTTTATTTTAATTCCAAAACAACCCAATAAATTCCTAAAAATTCCTAATAGCCCATGGGTGTTTAAAATACCATTGTACACCCTTTATTTTCGGTAATAACATATTTACCACATATGTTATAAAAATATTACCTTAAGATACTTATCTTATTATAAAACCTTAAATAAGTTATTTAACTTATCTAATTTGGTCAAAACCTATCATATGGTCAAGGTTGACCACCTTAACATTTCCTTGACCATTAATTTCCTTTATTCACGGTTTGTACCCATACTTTTCAAAAATTACCATTTAACCACCAAAACTTTATAAAATCTTATAACTTTATTTTAACTCCTTTTTAACTCTAATTTTCGGCCTTATTATTCTAAAGTCCTTAAATTTAATTTAATTACACCTAATACCCCATTTATTTTCGGTAATGCATTTACTACTTAAACTTAATTAAAAGCTTGTAAATGCATAAATAAATGGCCTAAAATTGGCCTTATTACAACATTTGCTCACAAAATAAATTACACATAAATGTCCCAAAATACACATAAACTTTCGGCCTCACCATATATTCTTCATTTATTACCAAACTTCCACATAATGTCTTAAATTTGACATTTATGCTTGTTTAATTAGTTATAAAATTTATTAAACCATTTCTTAAACATTTTAAGGTCAAAAAGACCTTGTTTTTTCTCCTTCACTCACAGCAATTAATATACCACACTTAAACTTGTGTTAATGTATCAAGTTAAGGTTTTAAGTGATTTATACCTTTTTAGCTTGGGTAAAGCCTTGTTTGGGTTCGCCACCTTAAGGAGAAATTCTCCACAGCTTGTTTTACATGTTTTCAACAGAAAACAAGGCCTAGTTAGTCTCCAAGCAAGATCTAACTATAAGAAGTGATTTAATGTAAATTTAAGGCAAAAATCACCTTAAGAATGCAAGGAGGGTTCAAGATGGTTTCGACCTGAATCAAGCACACCACAAGGTGTTAGATCTACCATATTGACATAGGAAATAGCAAGATCTCAACAAGCTACCTTGTTATTAGGTTTTACCTTGGAAAAATGCCTTAAAAGAGGGTATTTCCTTTGGATCTCGGCCATCCTTGCTCCAAATGGCTAACCAACAGATTCTACATGAAAGGAGAAGAAGAGGCTATGACCAAAGTTTCACAGCCGAACTTGAAGGGAATCAAAAGTTATGAGCTTAAAGCACATTTTTACCTTAAATGGTCAAGACTTGAACTTTCCTCCTTAGATCTGGTTATGTACGAAACCAACACTTCCTCTAACCTCCAAATCACTCTACATAGATGTATAGAAAAGGTTGGAGTGTAGATCAATCGAAAAAGGAAAGAAAGATGAAGAAAATGGGCATTTTTATGCCTTAAGAGCTTACCTAGAGCTTGAAACCTCATCAATGGTGCTTGGGAACTTACCCACGGTTGGAGGGGAGCCAAAGAGAGCTCATGGACAGAGCAAACTCGGCTCAAGAGAAGAAATGAGAGGAAATGACCTATTATTAAGCTTAAAGCACTTTTTTGAATATTTTAGGTCATTATTGGTTTGATGACTCATCAATGACTTATTGTTGTTGAATAATTGAAGCTAATCAGAGGGGACAACAGCAAGGGGCAGCCGGCCATGGTGGAGAGAGTGGGTGAATCATTTGATTCAAATTTGAATAGAAAATGAGGTAATATGTTACTTTAGTCATTAAATGAACATGTGACTCATCTTGTTTTGTCTTGTACCAGCTTGGAGCCTTGGAATGCACCGTATAATAAGGAGGAAGAGGGCTCCAAATCGGCTGGCTTCACATGGTAAGGTAAGTGGAGCCCACTTGTTTTGTTTTATAAGGTAAAGTTTGTCCTTTTTGTTATTTTATGTAAAAGTAAGAGCATTTATTTAATTGTCACATGTCTCTTGTCTCTTGGTCTGTTAAGAGACTTAATTATCTGATTTCTTGTAGTCCATTTCGTGGTCAATGGTCAACATTGACCAACTTAGTCAATGTTGACCCAAACGGGCCCCACATTAGGGTTTTATTAATATTTTAATATTAATTTTGTAAAATTCGTAAATTTCTGGAATTAAATTCCTAATATCATATAATATGATATTTTATTATATTTAAAGGTATTTATAACCTTTTAGCTCATTTAAAACCAATTTAAAAGACAATTTCACAAAAACGTGCTTTAAGGAGTTTTAGCGCACATTTTGTGTTGCCTGGTGTTTCTGAGCTTGGTTTTCTTTGACAACGGTCTTGTTGTGTACCTTACATGATATTTGATCATGTAACTCAATTTTATATCATTTAAAGGTCATTAGACCTTTAAGGTTTCTTAGAGTACATCTTTGCCCTTTTTGACCTTGAAGCATGAAAGTGCTTGTTCTTTGTGTTGGAGTGTTGTCCACGGTTATAATATGTTTAATATTATGTTATAAACTTAGGAAAATTTTTAGGTCCTAAGAATTTCATTTGGGTATTTTTTACCCTTCACAGTCAAAGGGTGCAACATCTTGTTTTGTGTTGACCACTGTTGTTCTCAGTTGACTTTTAAGGCATGTTTAGGCCTTAATTAATGTGATTAAATATTTAATCCATGTTTCATTAATTTGGGGTATTTCAATACACCTCATTTCTTTATTTCTCGTCTTGTAGTAAAAGGGTGGTGGAGTTTAGATCTTGTTGATATGTCAAAGGATACTCAAGATGAGCTTGTGTTTAGGGATTGGTTCACGATGTCTTGCCAACAATGGGATAAAGAGAAACTAGAATATGTTATTAAACTTCTCATGAAACTAATGTTTGCTAGGTGACAACTCCAACATAATAGGACTTTCTCCTTCTGTCTAGGTATGGACCAAGTTGCCTCATTTCTTAGCAATGTCGTTTTTGCCACAACTGGCAACTAACCCTCACACGATCCTCCTTCTAATATGGACTCTGACCTGCATGACCTCAATGTCTTTGTTGATGGAAGTATCTCTCCAAATGGATCAGGAATCAGTGTGACCTACAGGGATTGAAATGACCAGATCCAAGCCATTGTTGTTGAACAACACTCCGAGCGCTGGGCACCGTAAATTATTGAAGCACAAGGGATCCACAAAGGGATCCAACTTGCGACTAAACTTGGCTTCCATTCTGTGCATCTTCGCTCAGATTGTTGTTTGCTAACATCAATTCTCTTAAAGGGCATAATCTAGTGCAACCAGATGTTCATTTCATTATCAATGATATCCTGTCCCTCTTCAAAAATATAGCTAAGTTATCGTGGTCTCATATTGGTAGGCTTAACAATTGTGATGCCCATAATCTAACTATGGTTGATAGGTTAAGAATCTTTTATGGTTGTTGGATTCAATAAATCCCACATTGTATCCTTAACCTTATTTCTTAATGCAACCTCTTTGAGTTTAAAAAGTAATATAAACTAAAAAGTTTATAACCAAAATTATTTAAAAACCCTGAAATCAGCTTAACAGGAGGCAATGTACATTTATAAGAAGAAATACATTTGCACTAGATGAAATAATGATTTTTACTCAAATAGTGTATACGGTGAAATGAATTAAATTATGATTTTTTTAATTGAAATATTCATTATCATCTAGCATTTTACTATTACCTATGTTACACATGAAAAACAAATAATTAGTTGGTCTAGAACATGATCAAAAGTTGGTTGTATAAGCATCCCTTATGTTGTAAACGTCTTTTTGGCGAGAGCACATGTCCTTTCTTTTTCGCCTCATCAACGGCCATTTTGCCTTCCGTGATTCACTCCCTTCCTTCCTACAATATGCATGTGATGATTACTTTGCGCTTCCTTGCACATCACACCTCCGCCTCCTCGTCTTATCCTCCCTAATCTTAACTTACACATCAACCTCCCAATTTTCTCTCCACACTTTAGCTGCTCTCTTTAGTCATGACTCTCCAACTAAGCCACCACCTCCCACTCTCTAATTCCTATTTTCCAATCTTTCTCTTTGCTATCCTACTCTCCTCCCCATAGCGCTTCAAGAGGTCTTCGAGTTACTACTTGCCTTGGAAAGATGTCTCATCACAAAATTGTTCTTCCAAGTAGAGATGACTCCCAGTTTCGCTCTGTCCTATCATTGCTGACCAATAGACTATTTTCGAGGATTTCAAGTTTTGCAATGAAATACCCCGACCTTAAATATAGTGATTAAAATTATCCTATTCCGTATTTAAGAGCCTAATAACGCTTAAGTAATATTGGGGAGGAAAAATAAATCCAAAAGAAATAAAGAAACGCTTAAAAACGGAAAACACTAAATAACGTTAAATAACCATAGGATGTATGAGACCTCGGTTAGCGTAGTATATGGATTATAAAGCCTTAATAAATCCTAAATAACATATGGGAACAACTCCCAAAGAAAACGGATTCAAATAATGATGTAAAGCGCTAATAGAGCTTTAGCGCACGTTTTTCGAGAAAACCCGAAAATGTGACTTTAAGTGGTCAAACGAACCCGTAAAAATTATAAATTATTAAAAAAAATAATAATAATTAAGCCTAAGAAAGCTTAATAACCCGTAAAATAAAAGAAACGAGAAAATTCCAGAAAACGGGCTCGGTTAGTGAATACTACCTAAACCGGGTAAAATAACAAGCGTTTACTGTAAAAGACGAAAAATGCTCCAGCTAGTATAACAATAGGGGGCCGGTTTTTAATCAGTCAAACAACTCCTCTCACACACATGTAACTAGCTAAATAAGTAAACAAATCATGAAGCAAAAAGTAAAAAAAAAAAAAAGTAAAAAGTAACCCACACCCCTCTCTCCTCTCATTTCTCTTTCCCTCATTTCTCTTTCTTCCTCACCCATCCTCCCAGCCGATTTCTGCCCTCTCTCTCTCTGGTTGGGGCATTTCTTGAAGCTCCTCAAGCTCCCATGGCTTCTCCACCTTTCCAAGCATGCTCCATCTCCATGTGAGCTCCAAATGTAAAAATAATTACATATTCTTACTCCCCTCATCCTCCTCTACACTTCTCTCTTTTCAAAACCTCAAAATGAGAAAGTTCATCTCCATGGGTTTTGCCCATTTGAAGAGAAAGTGGTACCAAATTAAAGCTAGGAGTCTCCTCTATCCATTAAGGTAAAAATCTTCATGAGAATCCCATGTTTTCTCCACCTCCTTTTGGTAACCGATTTTTCCCCATTGTAATGCCTTGTTTTTATCTTTCTCTTTTGAGCATCAATCTCTCCTTGCAATGGTGGTGGATTCTCCTTCTTGAACCAAGGGCCAAAACCCCTCCTAAAACACCCCAAAGGTAAACCTTAAAAAACTTGCTTTAAACATTTCTATGAACTAACATTAATTAAAGGGTTAGTATGTTAATTATACTTGTTTCGTGTGCTTTGGGTGATGGGAATGGAGTTTAGCAACTCCATTCCCCATGTGACCGATTTGTGCAAGAAAGAGAGGAGAAGAATTGGAAAGGAAAGAAGGAAATATAAGCTCAAGGTAAGAGCTCCTTCTTAATGCTCTATTTTAAATTCATTAGAGTAATGGGAGTGGGTAAACAAATAAAAGAACCTAAACTATTGTATTAGTAGTGTAGTTGTGGAAATTTAAGTATTTATGAGCTAAGTATTTGAATTGTAGGCCTTGGAGCCAAATGTAAGGAGTATGTGTATTAGTATGGTTGCTTGATGGTATATTGATGTATTAAGAATTGCTTGAGTGCTGGTAGGACCCTTGTATGGGTGTGGCTAGATTAGGAATGAATTTGATGAAAAAGTGTGTATGTGGAGAAGTTAGAATTGTAGGTAAACTATGGCAAAATTTTAGTAGAAAATGTGCATTTAAGAATGACTTGGTGAATGGGAGAACCAAGGTGTGTATTGGGTTTAGTAGAGATATTTGGTAACCATGGAATGGTAGTTATGGTATGAGGATATAAGAATGTAAAATCTGTAGTAAGAGTTGTTGAATTGTATTGGAGAAACTAGGAGAACTTATGTACAAGACCTAGTGGATGAGTGCTGGACTTGAAGAGGTGAGATAATGCATGGTAGGCCTTAGAAATGGCATTAGGAGATGAAACTATGAATGGAGGAAATAAGAACCAAAATCTGTAGCACAACAAGACTAGGAAGGAATAGTGTAAGTGTTGAAAAAGAAAATGTAGAGAATTTGTGTGTGAGTTGGTATGAAAAAGAGTAATGAGTTGGTAATGGATTTGAGCATGTTTAGGAGCTTAATTAGGTGCTTAAACATGTGAGATTAAGTATAGGAACAATTGGGAGTTGATTGGAGAAAGAAAAGAATTGAACAGAGGAAGAAAATGCAATTTCTGTAGCAGACCTGTGATGGTCCGGGACTTAGGTCCAGGACCAAGACCCAGACCACCCTCTGAAAACATACCGAGAGTAGCAGACTCTCTTTGGTCCGGGACTTGAGCAAGGGACAAGGTCCCGAACCATAGTGAAAACTAAGCCGAGAGTTTGGACAATGTTTGGTCCGGTACTTAAGAGATGGATAATGTCCCAGACCATAAGAGAAAATACACCCGAGAGTACAGACCAGTGTTGGTCCGGGACTAAGGACCCGGACAATGTCCCGGACCAACCAAAATTTGTAAAATTAAGTTTATTAAGTGGAGTTTAAGGAAAGGTAATGAATGGTAATGTTAGTATAAGATAATTAGTAATTGATTAATGATGTTTAAGGGTCATTAAAAGTATAAACAAGTATGAGAAGTGATTAGTAAAGTTGTAAGTATAAGAACGTTAAGTTAAACCAAAACAACGGGGCAACAGGGTATGTATGGGAGTATCAATTATGTATGTATTGTAATGCGTAGTATTGATTGAACCATTTGGCATGTAGCCGGAGGTTCAAGAATAGGACTCGAGGAACAAGTAAGGACTAGGGAACAAGAAGGCACCCGGTAAAGTAAATTGCAAAAAAAGGTATGATTTCTTCATGCTCTGTATCCTAACCTGGTTACCCCGATTTGTGTGCTTATTTGATCACCTAAATAAGATAAATGCATGAATCGGACTATATTGCACTTACTTGTGCTTGCTTAGTTGTTCTTGATGTACATTGTCTTGAACACTAGTTTGTATAATTCATGAAATGTATGAATGATGATGAAATGAATTTGTATCTTGTATTGTACTTGCGTATTGTATTGTATTTTGTATGGAGGTGTATATGAGCAATGTATTTGTGTATGTGGCTTGGATGTGTGACTTCTACTAATTCCTAACTACCTAACTCCTAACGTAAGTATTGAGTAAATTGGAATGAGTAGAAGTCCGATATAGCTTCGGCCACGCGTGAGGATGAGGAGACACAAGAGGTTGGATCCGATTCCTGGTTCTTTAACTGGTCCACGGTCCAAACCCCTTAAATGGGTAGCATCCTGGATTGGTGAACCAAGTAAGCCCGGTGGTGGGACGGTGTAGTCCCTGCCCGGAGGTCCCGACGACTTGACTTGAGTAAGTAGTAAAGTAAAGTAATAGTATTGTATGTGTAATGGTCTTGGCTGGTGTAAGTCATTGACCCCGAGTAAAAGATAATCTCCACCCGATTAACCCGGGTGGACCAATGAAGCTAACAAGTACGGTGTATTGAGTATGTATGGTGTATGTAATGCGTATGTGTATTTCGGAGTAATGTAAGTATGTATTGGATGGCTTGTATTGTATTCCGTGTATGTAATGAAGTGTATGAATGTATTCCTTGCGTAAAGTATTGTAGTATTGTGTATAAGAGCATGTATGCATGTATGTTTGAATAAAATGAATTGCATGTATTCGACCAAGTGGTCGGCGTACCCTCGCTAGTACGCGGGGTATGCGAAAGTCATATTCAGCGTAAGCTGACCCCCTAGGGGGAACGTTTTTAGTGTGCAGGTACCCGAAGCGGATATGGTCAGGGTAAGAGACCGGTGGCTACACTTGGATAGTTAGAAGTAGAATGTAGAAGCGTACTAAGTGGCACACCCCTTGTACTTAGAAAGTAAGTAGTTAGTGAGGGATGGGTAGTGGTTAGACTCTTAATGAGTACTTATGAAATTGGAAGAGGTGTTGTATTTGTATAAGGATCTTAGTAAACTCGGTGTATTATATTGTATTGAACTCATGGAGTATTGTAATGAATGGGAAGTTCTAGTATTTGAGTTGGTAATTGGAGTATGTATTGTAACGGTGTAGTACTCGGATATTCCGGTCCATCAGACCGATGCTGTACGTAGTAGTAGTAGCCTTGTTAGTCACGTGGGTGGCTAATGGCATTGTATCACCCACCGTTGAGTATGTAAGTATCCGCTGCGTGAGTCTGGATTGTATGAGGAGATTGGACGGTAATGACAGTATTAGCGGTAGGGGTGTTACATGCAAGGTGGCTCTTGACTACTTTGTTGTCGAAATTGAAACAGTCAAAGCACTACATGGAGTACTGGTCAATCGTCCATGGCTAGTTCATGGAGTCTTGTTTGTAGCCCAATGATTAGAGCCGAGGGTTACAATCCTACACCAAGAGTTCTGATGGATTATGTTCTATACTTTCTTTGAAATGTTCACTTTGTCGAGAAAGTTGCGGCCAAGCTAGAAATATTTTGAGGTTATGGAAGACGAGACATCCTCTAGTGTTAGGTTTCTCTGTTTTAAGGTCATGATCAATATTAATCTCCCGATCTTATGATGAATGTCGCTTTAAGTTGATGGGTAGTTCCTTGTTTTCAATATCTCGTATGATAAATGCCTAAAATTTATACGAAGTGTGGTACTTTCCTTCATGTCTCCATGAATTGCCCTAATTCAGTAGTAGACGAGGAAGTTGAGCCTTTTAGGATGTGCTTATCAGGTGAAGCATTTATGGCCCGTACCAAGATGAGTGATGGTCCTACTCAATTGGAGACATGGTCTGTCTTGGATTTCCTAGGGCAGGGAGACCCAATTGTCTCTATGTAGATTGGTTTGTCCTTACAACCTCCCATGACATAGTTTACAGTCTGGAAGAATCCATTTACCGCCCAAAAGGTCCCCATGCAAATTGATCCGTCAAGCTTCTTTGGCAAAAGACTTTTCCAACGACTAGTCGTAGATGCTCTAAGAGAGGAGGTTTGGGACCTTTGTCTTCTAGAAGCGTAGCATAGAATAAAGAGGCACGAGGTACCATTGTCCAGATCGGGTCTGTCGGCAGTCCGACACAATAAGGGGTGACAAGGTGGTGAGGATGGTAGTAGGAGGAGCGGCTCTGTGCAGACCCCCACCTTGCATGGACAATTAGGCCATGTTTGGGCGAATGAAGGTCTCGTTCATGCATCATAGTTTTGGGTATTGTCTAGTGGCCAAGGGCTTATTACCAAACTTGTTTATGGATTAAACTTCCTTTTTGTTTATTTTAATTAGTGTGCTTGTAGAAACTTGTTCTTAGTTAGTTTTTGTAGATTGGTTGGTTTGGATTTTGGAACATTATGCTCACGAAGTTAGGTGGTGATTGCATAGGGCATCAACTTTACTTTCGCAATGTCCCAAGGGGATCAAGTTACATTTGGTAGTTGCTTAGCGATCATGCCTAACTTTGAAGTTTTTGCTTGGGTTATGGATATTGCCTAAATTGGGTGGACTAGCTTGTATCTTGGCAAGTGATGAATGAATATGAATATGGATGATTGTGTTTTTTTAAAAAAGTTGGTAGCATAAGCAACCAAAAAGGATGTATAAGAAGTTTTTTATTACCCATTAATAATAGTAGGCAAAATCCATGCTCTGATAGGTATATTTTCTTCCACAAGTGGCTGCTACATATAGCTGAGGAAGACATCATCAGCGCGGTACTAGACTTCTTCAGTTCTAAGAAATAGTTCAAGTAGTTGAAAATATTACAGTTGTTTTAAAGTACAAAACCCAAGTCAAAGACTTAGGACTCATATCTTATTGTAGGATTAAAAAGGAGTTTCCTTTTATAACCAATAAGAACCAAGGAACCTTTGCTTGGAAAAGAAGTCTATGTCACAATGTGCTTCTTAGCATTCAAATTGTGAAGTTATATCAAAGAAGAAACATTTTCCCGTAAATGTACAATCGAAATCTACATCCACAAAGCTTATCATCATGGATATGATCGAGTTTAATGGAAGGTATTGTAAGAGGTTTGAATTTTCATCCTAATTTGATAAATTATATAGCAATATTTTTCCAAACTCCCAACAATTAATGTTATGGTTAATGGAAAATCTAGTAGTTTTTTCGAGGGATATAAATTACTAAGATATAATTATTCGTTATCACCTTGTTATTTGTCTTTGCAATGGAAATTTTTGTCTAGATCTCATAAAATCATTAGGGATAAACCAACTTTTCATCTGCAACAAAGATGTAAAAAGATGAGCTTACATCACTTCATCTTTGTGGGCGTTATATTGCTTTGCTATAAGGTATTTTCTTGGCTGCATCCAAATGCGTAATTATAGAAGGCTACATACATGTACATTCATTTTATAAAATATGTACAGTTAATAAATAAACAAATGTACGGATATATATATATATATATAAAAAGTTATACATTAAATTATGATATTACTGAAATTCTAATAGACAACGGCGGAGCCAAGGGGGATGGAGGGAGCAAAGGACCCCCAAACTTTGCTAAATTGCACAAAAATATAGGTCCCGTTCGCTCACCCGCTTAATGCGGTAAAGTGGAGATTAATGTGCTTAATTATTAATGTTGGATGTGACAGATTCACGATTTTGGGAAAATATTCAGCGCAAATCGTGACTGCTATAGCTTTATGATAGATGTTGTATTTGCTGCGTTTAGAAATTAAGTTGCTGCTTGTGAATAACAATTTACAAGCGTACCCTCACCTAGCTAGTATCACCATAACCATAAACAAAGATTCTGGGCAGCTGGAAATGCGAGTGTTCATCATCTCCTCGCACCTGTCACAGTTCATAATGAAAGAAATATTGAGGGAAATACCTCTGTGAGCTTGAAAGAGATGGAAACCCAAAAGGGGCTCGCTGCGGAGGAGAACAACAGGGGAGATGAGATAAGGGGGATTGCTAGGATCAAATTCAGGAAAAAAAAAAGAAAGATATGCAGAAGGTGAACGGAATCGGCGAGGATGAGACGGATTCAGCAGAGGATGAAATCGGCGAGGAAGGTAATGGGGTCAATCATGTATGGGTATATAAGTCTTTTCTACCTTTGCAAGTGTCAAATATTAAGTTGATTAACGAACGGCCCAATTATCAATGTGAACTTAATATGGGCTTTTCAATTCCAGATTGATGCCCGATTAATGTCTGTAATTTTGTGCCTCCAACAAACGAACGGGCCCATAGTGTAAAAAAATTTTAAGAAATTTTTTACAAAAACCCCCCTAATTATTTGTAATTTTATGTATGCCCCCCTCAATTTTTATTCCTGGCTTCGCCCCTGCTACTAGATGTACATACTAATTTCTTAAACTGTACAATAAGCATACAAAACATGTACTCTTACAATATACAAATAATACAATTACTAATATAGTCAAAGATAACTACATATACCTGTAGCCAAGAATGATTGTTGCTATAAAAGGGATTTTCTTGTGTCAATTGTCTATTCGCTCTATGGAGACTATCTCTTAAGCTTCTAGGTCGGATACTAACCCCATATAAGTGTGTAGATATCTTTTGAGTGTTGATAATAATGTGAAGAAATACATTATGGATACTGTGAACTTTGATGAAGGAAACTTGGTAGCCTGTCACATGGGAGTCCCAACACACAGTGAGGTATAATACTTTATGTTAGGTTAGCTTCGTATATATAGACCATATAATTTGAAGATAATATATATTGCCTCTCATTAACTATAGTATAAAAAGAAATAATCAAGAGAGCATCCGCCTTTCCCAATCCGAGACACCTACATTAATTCATCACGAAAAGCGTAAGCAACAAACAGTAACAACATATAAAAATTTGCAGAAAAAACACATGACAAAACTTATTTGTTCTGAAAACTACATTTAATTACTTTAGTAATAGTATGAGATGAAGTGATCGCATGACACAAAGGGAGGTGAGGTGGGGGGGAACAAGATCCCCATCTTTCGGTAAGTAGTACTCTATATAGATTTTATAAAATGAACCATAATCATCAAGCTTAACATAATGCAAATCTGCAGTTTTTTTAAGTAGTACTGTATCGATCGACCAATATTAAATTGTGTATTGTTTGATTGTGGCTGTTTCTCCACTATTGCCACACATGTCGTACAATCTAACATTATATTAGAGTTTTTTATTTAAAATAAAAACATTATATTAGAGCTATGCAGGTTAAAATAGTATTGTAGAAGATTTACAGTGTGATTCCTAAAGTAAAGAGTGCACAGAAGGGAACTAATTATTTGTACGTCTCTTTTCTTCTTTGGCAATCAGATTTGCAGAGTGATCATTTTGATCTGCCCATCGAAGTTAGTGAACAAATTTCTGTTCATATACAGCAAGCAGCAGCTTCAATAACAATAAGTATTTTCTAATAGTTGGACTAAATGCCAATATGTACTGTACAAAAATCAACACAGAACAAAGCAACCGCCTTTAAGATCTAGCGACACCCCTTCGAGCTCACACCCTCTATCATTGGTAATTAAACTGTATCTACTCTCTTAACTAGTATTCTTTCCTTTTCCAGACTTGTCTCTAAAATAGCCTATACTTTAAGTAGAAGGGAGTACACCCTTCATACGCTTAAGAAACGTTCTCTATTGGTAACCTCATGGCTTATTTAATTTCCCTTTTTTAGGGTGTACTTGAACAACCACTATTATAAATGCTCTTAGATCACTTAGGAATCGACTTTTAAGGCTCGTTATATGCGCCTAATGCTTTGACATGATCAATAGTAAAGTGCTTCCCTGCTTCAAGTGTATCCAATGACAACAAAGTTGGTGCATTGAAGGGTTAATCAGATAGATTCAACTATGGGAACTGTGCTCTTTGGTAAAATAACATTTTCACCAAACTTGCATATCGACCAAGTAATCAAGTAAATCATCATTAGTCAAAGAATGAGTAACTATGCTCTGACACCAAACTATCACACCTATCTAGCTCTTATCCAAAATATGTTTCATGTGGAATCAGGGCCACATAAAACTTCCAATAGTTATATCATTATTTAACTTTATATGAGTAACTATAAACAATCTTTAGTGAACTACACATAAGAACCCTGATAAAGTTATTAGCTGATGTATGAATGGGAATAAAATATTTCTAGAGTAGTCTCGATAGCTAGTGCGCAAGAAGCAGGGGCTTCATACGAGTTAGAAGCAAAACTCAGCCATGACAAGAAAATAGATAAATAAACGTGCCTTCTTCCCTCCTTTTGCTTTTTTAATTTTCACTGGAACTGTTCCATCCCAATTTCCGGATACTTTTTCCCTACTGTTAGGCGTGATAACAATTTCTTATTTTTGCTCAGGCGAGAAAATTGTTGGAACTTCAGCCTAAGGGGTAAACCATCGACCCACAATAGCGTATAGCCCTTCCGAATCTTCACACATGATCACGGAGCTTCAAAACGGAAATACATCATGCGCAAAGATCCATGGGCAAAAACAAACAGTAAAAACAAAAACCCCTCTGAAACGAATAGGCATTTTCATCGTCAACGAACTATCAAGAGATGTTACACATTCAAATTTTACACGAGGTTAACACTTTTGGCAAACGTTACAAAATCATGGAATAAATACTCCTGCCAAATTATTTCACCCTATGAAATTTTGTTTTGAGGACAAAGCGGGGGCCAACCTCTCTCAAGAGATCTCCTATATAAGCAAAACCCCCAGGGATGGTCAGGTCAGTACAATTGGAAAAAATTATTGAACAAGAGCCTGTCTCTTGAAGTGGGTGTTCTTTTCTTACCAGGAGAAGGTAGGACGTACCTCTCTATTCAGAAGATTCATAAGGCGAAGTGAACTAGGAAAAAAGAAACTCTGGACGCTTTCCAATAGCTGATTGCTCAGGGAAAAGCATCGGGTGATACTTTCTCACTGATGGTGGTTCCAAATTGTGGCCCACCTTTGCGATAACATGCAAGAAACTCAACCGGGTAGCCCTTCAGCTTATGGGGAGTAATGCCAAGATCAGCAAACGTCAAGGCTGCAAATAAATGGGTAAAAAAGTCATCTAAATGCTAACGATGATGGCTAGTAATCAAGTGATCAAAGGAAAGAAAGCTCCTATATATTAACTAGAAAGAGATGTGCTAACCATTGTCAGACACAACTGTGTCTACTGTCAGTGAGTTGATCTGATCCAGATTGAGTATGCTTGGAGTTGGCAAAGGAAATGGGACCTTGTTAAGCAAAAACTCCCTAGGAGAAGCGAGAGCCTGGAATCATGGGCAGTTAAATCAGTATCACTTCCATAATATACCTTTCAACAGTAATGCAACAAACAGAAAGCTTGTTGCCCTCTTTCCTTTCAATTTAGATTCAGCCCTAACTACCAATAGCATCTTAGTCCGTCTGCACACTGTCTTCCTATAAGGATGCCCAATTGTATGTGGGACGTGATTATTAGAGTTTCATATGCAAGGTATAAATGTTGACAAAATTTCAATATCGCAGAAGTGGAGCAATCATAAAGGAGGCAAAGATCATAGAGCATGTGAAAATAATAAAGCAGCTGCTAATTAGACACACGTATGCCTTGTCAATAGTGATGTGTGAAGCACATAAACACAATGAAAGCACCTATACTATATTAATTTCAGCTGCATGACAGAACCAACCGCAGCAGCTTATCAACTGAAAGAAAAATGTTTTGCAGATCATATAGCAGAAAGGATAATGATTTACCTTAGCAATAGGAAATGGAACATTGACATATCGAGGCCACTCACGAATAACATCAAACATAAGCTCTGCCTGTGACCACAACACAAAGACAAAAAACATTTACTCCCTTGAAGTATCAGGTCATCACAAAAATCAACACGGCTAGAGAGATTTTCTTTTACCAACTGATGTACTGTCATGACTTCTGGACCACCAAGCTCATATATTTTCCCCATGCTGGTTCCATCATCTTTCAGCGAAGCAATAATAGCACCAGCTACATCCACAACATAAACAGGCTGTATCCTGAAACCACCAAAAAGAGAAAGGAAAAGCAAATAACTCTTCTTTCTTCTTAGCTATCAAGTGGATCAAAATCTGGAGGTGGCAAGTTATGATTTAATAAGGATTGCATACTTTGTGGATCCACCCCCAAACATGGGTAGAAACCCGAATTTCTTTACGAAATGAGCCCATGGGTTCAAAATCCGATCTTCTGTACCAATCATTGTTGCAGGTCTCATAATTGTGGCCTGCAATATGCACTCAAATTACACCACTATCAATTCTGCGGCAACAGAAATCTCTCAATAACTCAGCTGGACACTAACATTACAATACGGGGTAGCCAAGATATTGAACAGTCTATGGTAAACTACTGATTTATTGAGATATAATCCAATGCATGCACCAATCGCTACTTACCTCTGGAATTTCTTTTGAGATTGCTACCTCTGCAGCAGCTTTGGCTCTTAGCATTTTAGATGGAGCATCTAAAGACGCACCCAAGCCAGATACTTGTATAAACCTCATTATACCACCATGTTCTTTTGCGATCTGCACCAAAGTAGAAAGAAAATTCCAGCATATCCTCATAAGTAAAAAGATCGTAACATTGCTAAAACTAATTCTCACCAAACCAATGGATACTCAAACCCAGTGACCACGGATTTGTAATGACAGAGATACAAGAGTAATAACAAGCCACAAATTTTTTGGATTACATGTTCTTACTTAGTTACCGGTGTACAAATCCAGCAAGCATGATCATTGACCTCCCCTCAAGCACATAGGCAACTTTGGAGATATAGTGAACAAGAATATAGGAAAGAGATGACCTGTTTAGGCACTGGTAAGTACTTACATATGCAAGCTGCGCAGCCATATGATGATTTACTTCCTCAAAGCTATAATTTCTTGTCTCATACTCACGCCCTGCAACAAGATAGAATTACACTGTATAAGTTCACATCATTCTAACGTTCAAAAGGATAGACCAGTCAGCAATGTAAGTTATATACCTATAAGATTGATGACAACATTAGCCTTTGCCATTGCTGCTTTAATTGTATTTTCATCCCTTGGGTCATATTTCATGGGTACAATCTGGATGGATGGCACAGAATAAATTTTACTATATGAAGCTTCCAAGTAACAGGAGTAGTGCAGCTACGATCTTCTAGACTAATCTACCTGTCCAAGATCACCCATCAATTTCAGATGGCGAGCGTCGTCCTCAGAACCTCGGAACGGAACCAAAACTTGAGATCCCATTTTAGCTGAAGAGAGAAACAAGATCAGTAGGCATACAATTGTTAACTTCCAACAGAATGTAGAACAAACACCTAATTGGCAAACATAAAAATGAGAAGACAGAAAACATTAAACCAACCAAGTTGTGTCACAAGATAACGTCCGAGAAATCCAGTAGCTCCAAAAACAGTTGCAACAATACCACTGCAAAGATAAGCATGTACATTATGACAAAGACTGTTTACATATGATTAGGCCTTGGAGCTATATAGGCTAAAAGCTCTCATGATAAGTGTTATGCATCATAACCAATAGCAGTCCAAAAGCAAATAAATATAAAAAAATCAACAAGGAGCTACAGAGATGCATCATAGATATAGCTATTTGCCTTATAAATCAGAATGATGAGCAAAAGACACAAGTAACATCATCACGTGCCACATTTTATAATTCAACTTCCCATTTGCATGTACAATACACCTCTCCATCACCAACTTGTACGACAAAATTATGGTACCAGTACCAAAAAAGCCTAATACACTCTGATCACCAAATAAACTACGCTGGGTCTCATGCATTGGCTTTAGATTACAGGTACCAAGAACCTTATAGAGCAGGGCCACCACAAATATAACTTACTTGAAGAAACCATAGAAACTTCAAATTTTAGACCATCCGTTTACTTTAATGCAACAACATATCACCCTAGGCATCAATATTTTCTACCAAGCATACACGCAACCTTGTTATAGTAGATCAATCACTGACACTCTTTTTCTATATTGCAATCGTATAAATGCTGATAACATACACCTTAAACAATAAGCTCTTCCTGGTATCTGTCCATGAAAATCTATTATCGATAAGGGGATAGGATATATCCACCTCCTATCCCAGCACTCAATCCCAACAGCAAAGCCATTTGACCTCTAGTCCTCTTCCATCCCCTAGATGGCTCCCCCTCACCCTTCCCTACTAGAAATTGAACCAACTGTGTTACATATTAGTTAATACATAATCCCTAATCCCATACAGCTAGTACCAGGAATGGAAGGAGATGAAAACAAAGCGGAGGTCTGTTCCGTTTAGTGGTTACAGGCCTTTCTAAGAAGGCCAACTCATTCATTCGCAAGGAAAAACATACACTACAACATTGAGAATAAATGCAAATATCACTACAATAGTACAATTCCAGCTACTAAAGAGATTATATATCTCCCATTTCGAGAGCTCCAAAGACAACCTAAACTTTAATCCAGCAAGACCGGGAGGCTGAGCCCACAAACAGTAGGCATTCCATAACACGAGCTAAATCAAAATTGTTCGCAGCACTAATGATCCTCGTTCGCCAAATTACCCGAAAAAAAAAAGATGAGGAAACAGCTGAATTACCTGACGGAAGATCTTCCACCGGTGCCCTTACGAACGAGGTACCCCGGGTATTTAGGGGCAAGAGTGGATCCATGCCTGGGGCTATCAACGCCATAACCTGCGCATCCGGATCATTAGATTCACAACTCTACGAGTATACATTTTTCTTAATATTTTCATTCAAAAGAGCGATTGAAGCTACGAAAGTAAAATGAGAACAATTGGACATGTAGGGGAGGTTACAAGAGTCGTTTATGGGGTAAAAAGACTTGATTGAAGAGATTCCAGGTGAAGGTCTCAGTGATTGTTGCACTATTCTCCTCGAAACACCCTGCATCGTGCCCTGCCACTACCGAATAGAGAGCCTGAGGGGAATGGAGGAAGGTAGAGAGGGGTAGCGAAGCGAGCAAGGCAGAAATGGATTCCCCTGTTGATTCGCTGTGGCTCACTTCTGGGCCGCTCTGTTTGGGCTTTTCGGGCTGATAAAACGATCGGTATTTGACTTCCAGGATTCGAACACTTGAGCGTGCGCTGTACGTGCCAGGGAGCGTACGGGTAGTGTTAGGCTAAAAGTGAACCTGACCAATTTATTTACGCGTTTTCGAACCTGACGATAGCGTCAAATTATACTACCTCCGTCCCGTCATAAGTGTCCTGTTTGCTTTTTGGCACGTTTTTCCATCTCAATATTAAACATATAAAGTAAAATAATTTTATAAAACTGAATTTTGTATTATAGTTTATCATGTAAGGAATCATATGCAAAACTTAAATTTTCAAAATTAATTTATCTTATATATTAAAAATTGAAGTCAAACGACATGTCCAAATAGTAAAAAGGACGGTCAAGGTGGGACGGAGGGAGTAATATGGAGACTTTTGTCTTTTTGTGGTAGTGTATAGTTTGTACCACATGTCAATATTCTATTGAAGATAAAAAAAAAGAGAATTATAGAGAATAGGAGACGTGCCTGCATACAGGAGTGAGGGGTGTGAGTATGAGAGATTTTTTTTTTCAAAATGTCATAACTTATAAAATATAAGTGTAAAAATAAAACAAATTATACCACTGTTTATCATTTTTCGTGCTCTTCAAAATAAGATCAAACATGAATATGTTTTGATAAATTTTAAATTTTTTATTTTTTGTATGTACATATTTTTAAGATTCATTGTGAATCTTAAGTTTAAGAAAAGAATCAAAGATTGTTACAAAGTGAATCAAAGGTTGTTATAAGTGAATAAGAGAGTTGCTTAAAAGTGAATAAGAGGTTTAAAAAAACGAATCTCGTAAACATATATTGTTTAACTAAAGTGATTCTGATTGTTTGACTAGTGTGAATGAGACGTTTTAGAAAAGTGAATCAAATGTTGTTTTTAAGTGAATCACAAGTTGTTACAAAGTGAATCAGAGTAATAAGAGTGAATCTCGTAAGCATAGATTGTTTAACTAAAGTGATTAAGAAGTTTAACAAATGTGAATCAGAGGTAAAGTGAATCATGCGTTTAAGAAAAGTGAATCAAAGGTTTAAGAAAAAATGATTCTCATAAATAGAGATTGTGTTAACTAAAGTGAATAAGAGGTTTAAGAAAAGTGAATCAGAGGTTTAAGAAAAATGAATCAAAGGTTTTTTAAAGGTGAATCAAAGGTTTAAGGAAAGTGAATATTTTGTTTAATACTAGTAAAAGTTAATCCTACCACAAACTTATGCGAGAACAGTATGAACCTTTCATTTATTGAAAGTGAGCCCTAAACCCTGCACTACAAGCCATACAAATGCCTTCGACATTTTTAACTTTCTTAAGGTGGTTTTTAGAGTGTTTGGGATAAGATTCATTTTCTTAATGAATAAGGTTCAATTTATTGTTAAAGAAGATTCATTTTGTTAATGAATAAGATTCACTTTAAAAATACGTAATATATACTTGTTATAAAAACATAAAATTTTAAGTTTACCAAAACATATCCATGATGCATCTTGTTTTGAAGAGCACGAAAAATGATGAACAATGATATAATTTTTTTTATTTTTACACTTATATTTTGTGAGTTATAACATTTTGAAAAAAATTTATTTATTTCTCTCTCCTACCCACCTACTCCTCCCCCCTCTCCTGTACTGCGCGTAACGTCCCTATTATTCCCTCTTTTTTCATTTTTTCTTCTCTTAATTTTAATTAGACCAATAATATAATAACATGTGGCATGAAGCCGTATTAGAAGGTGGCTCCTTCTCCATGTTCTCAATACCGTTTATTTAAGCCAAATTCTTGGCTGCATGTTACTGTAGCTAGATAGCTACATCCAGAGGAGGGAACGCGTTTGAGAGGGAGAGCGCAGGTATGTTTTTTTTTTCTCTTTCATGTGCGCACATAGCCCGTTAAAGATTTTTTTAAATTTTTTTTCTTTTTCTTATTTAATTATAAAAACTTTAAATTGTTATAACTTTTAATATATAAGCTCAAAATGGAAAAAAATTATATCATTGTTCATCTAAATTCTAGCTCTTCAAAACAAGACCAGTCATGGATATGTTTTGACAACTTTTAAAAAATATATTTTTACATGTATATCATGATATTTTAATGTGAGGATGTATGTACATATTTTAATGTGAGAATGTACATGTTTTGATGTGACGATGTACATGTTTAAATGTGAGAATGTACATGTTCTTTAATGAACATCTGTACATGTTTGTATGGTCATACGTACATGTTTGTATGACCGTCCGTACAAGTGTTCCTCCTTATATGTACAGGTTTTAATTTAAGGATGTACATATTTAATTATTCGTACAGGTTTATATGACTACCTATATGTTTTTAATGCGAGAATGTACATGTCTTCACGTGATGATGTACATGTTTTAGTGAACATTTGTACAGGTTTGTATGACTATCTGTACAAGTTTTCTTTTACGCTCTATGCTCCATACATGTAAAAATAATTTTTTTAAAAGTTATTAAAATATATTCATGACTGGTCTTGTTTTGAAGAGCTTGAATTTAGGTGAACAATGATATAATTTTTTTCTATTTTGAAATTATATATTAGAAGTTATAATATTTTAAAAATTTTGTGATAGAAAAGAAAAAGGAAAAAAACAAAACGTTAGAATTAGTAGTGCGGGGCGCTTTTTTTTAAAAAAAAGAGAAAAAAGTGCGAGGGGAGGGGATGTAGCCTTATTTGGCTACTGGCAGTTGTAGCCAAGACACTCTGTTTATTTAATGGATTGATCTTTATATGTTAAATCTAAACCCGAATAGGTACAATTAGCCCATGTAACCCATTTAATTATATAAAAAAAATACTTTTAACTAAATAACAATATGTTTGTAACACTATGATTCTATTAGTTTTACTTTAATTCAATCTTTTGTCTTTGATATTAGTATGTCTTATTGATATTAAAATTTGATCAAAAAATAATTAACCTATAGTTTATAGTATATATATTTAATATAAACGGATTAAACATGCGGGCTAAACGTAATAAACTCAAACCCAACACTAATATTCAATTGGTCAACAAAGACACGATCTGTTTATTTAATCGTGTCACATTTTTAAAATCCAAACAGGTAAAATTTATGTCAGACTGATGTTTGTCAAATGGGTCGCGTTAAAATTACCACCAATACCTTACGGGAGCATTGACATAAGTTTTATTTTGAGAAATTCGCCAAATACCCCTTAGATTTTAGATTTACAACTTACTATAAGATACACTATTTTTTCCTTTTCAATATGAAATACTCTTTGATCAAATTCTGACATAGTATAGTTTAGATATCCCATTTTACCCATTTATCACATGTCCTACAATAATCTCAATTCAAAATATTGTATCAACTTTAAACAAACACTAAAAAATTATTAAATCATATAAATTAAAAATAATATTGAAAAAATGACTAAAATTATAAAAACAAAAAACACAAAATATAATTAAAATCATAAAAGTTAAAATTGTGAAAAATGGCTTAAGACACAACTTGGTAAATGTTACATAAGGTCAAAACAATTGTATCGGAAACTTAAACTGTAAAAGAGTTATAATAATCTTTTAATAAATTTGAAATATTATTTAACGAATAAAGTCATTATGAGTGTGAAGAATGATTCAAAATTATAAATATTTATAAAAACCCCAACATAAATCATTAAAATCATAAAATTTGAAAAAGAAATATAATATATGTAATAATAAAATGTTTTAAAAGCACAATAATTGTTAAATCTATCACTTAATTTCAAAACAATTATAACAAAGCACTTAAATCACCAAAAAACATATTAAATTTAATAAATTATTAAATAAGTAACAAATTCATATAATGTATCACCATTATAATTTCTCCATAGATTTGTAATTTTATATTTTGGTATTATACATATTTTATTTAATAATTTTATTATTTATAAATTATTTAATGATTTTTTTATAATTTCTAGTTTTGTTAAAATTAATTTCACATTTATCATTTTCTGTATTTTGTTCAAATTTTATACAATTTTCAAATATATATAGCTTGAGATTATTTGTGGGGTATGTGATGGAAGGGTAAATGGGAATATCAAAAATATACTATGTCAAAATTTAAAAGGATAGATACTACTCAATGAGGAAAACCAAGGCTAAAGAGGGTTGGGTTGCTATAAAGGTAGATCTAGAAAAAGCCTATGATAGACTATCTTGGAATTTCATTAGGGATACCTTACATTGTCTTAATATCCCTAGACATATTATCGATCTTATTATGTTTTGTGTTGAATCGGTTGGTATGAGAGGCCTATGGAAGGGATGCCAATCTGAGACCTTTTTTCCTTCTAGGGGCATTAGACAAGGGGATCCTATATCCCCATATTTGTTTGTGTTATGCATAGAAAGATTATCCCACATCATAGGCAGGGGTGGACCCAATGTAGAGCGTAGTGTGTCAACTGACACACATGCAATTCATAATAAAGCTAAAATTTATTTATATGCTATAACTAATCATGTTTAGTTAGGTGTTTTGACACTCTTGTGTTGATAAATATGAGTTGAATTCAAATATGATTAATGATTTTGTTTATTTCATTACAGAATATTATGTAAAATAAATTGGGTTCAAGGCTAAATAATGACCTTAATAATGTTGTATTTCACTTTGTAAATCACTCTTCATCCGTGTATTTTATATTTTGTTTTTAATTTTTTTAGTTTTATTTTAGTCCTTATATATTTTTAATTGTATTTTTCTTTCCTTACCTAATATTGTTTATTTTCTCTAATCTTGATTTATTATGCACTTCCACCTTTCCACCTTTTTTTATCTTTAAGAACAACAAAGGCCCTAAAGTCAATTACTTAATTTGTTGGTTAACATTTGCTACTTGTCAACCTAAATTTATTCTTCTAGTATGTTCATGAATGATGCTTTACTAATTATATAAAAGCTTATTGTTAACTTCAATAATCTGAATTCATAAGTTTGACACACCTAACTTAAAATTCTGGGTCCGCCACTGATCATAGGGTGGCATGTTAGAAATAAAAGCTGGAAACCAATCAGAATCTGTCATAGTGGTCCTTTGTATTTCTCACTTGTTTTTTGCGGATGACTTAGTTCTTATGGGGTATGCTTCTGAGGCTAATATCTCGTGCATGAAATCTGTTTTGGACATATTCTACGCTACTTCTGGTGAGAGGATAAGCTTGGAGAAATCCAAACTCATTTTTTCCAAAAATGTGGTGCCTAGGAGTAAGCTTAGAATTAGTCAAGTGGTAGGCATCCCTGAATCTAGGGTAGAATCAATTCAAACTTGTTCTCTGATTTGGTGGAAAAAGTTAGAAGTAGGGTTGTGGGCTGGAAAGCCAATTCCCTGTCCTTTGCTGTGCGTTTAGTTTTAGCTAAATCTATTATTGAAGCAATTCCTACTTTTAATATGATGTCCCAAAAGATCCCTACTAATATTTGTGCTTCTATTGATAAGATTTGTAGGTGTTTTCTATGGGGTCATAAGGAAAATGACAGGAAATTGCATATGATTGCTTGGCCCTCTATATGCAAACCTAAATCTGAAGGTGGTTTAGGTCTTAGGGATATTAATGTTATGAATAAAGCTTGTCTAGCTAAACTGAGTTGGAGATTCCTTCAAAACCAAAATAGCTTTTGGGTTAAGGTTCTAGCTAATAGTACAGAAGACCACATGTTAGATCAACATCTAGTATTTGGAAAAACATTTGGGCTAGTAACGATCTTATTGTTTCTGGATCTAGATGGAAATTAGGTGATGGAAAAACTATTTCTTTTTGGCTGGATAAGTGGTTGTATGATGAACCACTATGCTCCTTCATATTGAATAATGCTGATGTTGATTTAACTGCTAAGGTTTCACATTTATGGATTGATGGAACTGGTTGGAATTTTGACTATCTTAATGGTATACTTCCAGCTAGGATTCTAACTACCTTGTCTAGTAAGTTTATATCAGAGGAGGCAGGGACTGACAGCATTGTCTGGTCTGACAATAGTAATGGTTTACTATCAGTATCCAGTGCGTATGCTAGATTGACTAGTAATGGAGTTAAAGAGCATATTTGGAATGTGATATGGAAGCTCAAAATTCCTGAAAAAAACTAAATGCTTTCTCTGGTTTACGTCTCATAATGCTTTGAAAATGAAATCATTACTTTTCAGATTTGGTCTTATTGTTACTCACACTTGTGATGTTCGTGGTGACAGAGAGGATACAGAACATATATATATTAAGATACTGTTTTGTTGCATTAGAGGCCTGGAAGATGGTTATATCCCTACCACTGGACTCTCCCAACTTAAGTTTTAGAGACTGGTTGCTCACAAACCTGAGTTGCTCTCGTTCTGTTACATGATTCGAGGGATTTAAGTGGGCACAAATATTTGTTGTCACGTGCCAGACCCTTTGGCACCGGAGAAACACCAAGTTCCATAATAATATTGCTAAAACAGCCCTTCCTATGTCTTTAATCTATCATAGAATTCAAAGTTTTCTTTCTCACTTTATTTCCTCTTCTGATGCAAGGTTTGAGATGAAAGGCCGGGACAGAACAAAGGGATGGGAACCACCTCCTCCAGATACTTTGAAGATAAACACGGATGCATCCAGAAAACAGTCTGGCGAGACAGCAGCAGCAGGTGCTGGTAGGGACTGTAAAGGAGAATGGATCTGCGGCTTTTTCGGGAAACTGGGTGATATTGATGTGCTCGAAGCTGAACTATGGGGTATATGTGAAGCTCTAAACATGGCACGAAGTCAGAGATACCAAAGAATCATAATAGAATCGGATTCAGCTGAGGCAGTTCGGCTTCTGTTAAGGGAGATCCATCCCAGCCACCCCCTAGTGAATCTTATCTCTAGATGCGAATTTCGGTTGCATTCTCTCAGTTGCTGCTCTATTTGTAATATTAGCCGTGAGCAGAACTCTCTAGCTGATAGTCTAGCCAATCTGACGTTTAATTCAGGTTGGGCGTGTATAAACTTTGTGGAACCACCGGGTAATATCCTTTCCATACTTCCCCGGGAGCGACCTCCAGATGTAAACATTACTTCAGTTTAATTGAAATAAATTCCCATGCTGATAAAAAAAAAGAAAAGAAAAACTCAGACGTATATTGTAGTAAGTTATAAAAGATAGAGGGTATTCGATGAAATTCACTCTAACCTCACCATATTTGACTCCCTTTAATTTTTGAACAAAAATGAACTCTTTGAGTTGTAATTATTAGTATGTTATTGTTTATCTATTGTCACTCGTGTATTGTTACAATTTGTTAACTAGTCACTCATAAAAATTGGTAAAAATATCTACTTATGATATCTTAAAATAATAAGAAAATATAGATTAATTTTTTCCTAATTTTATAAATTATAAAATATTTTCTTAAATGTAAATATTTATTATATGCACTTTAAAAACTGTGTGAAAATTACATAATTTTTTATATTTAATTACGCAATATTTAATTAAATTTGTAACTAGACAAGTTATAAGATTATAAATTAAATTAAGGTAACTAGTGTTAAAAGAAAATTTACGCGGGGTAATTTTGTATTTCAATAATTTGATATAATTTTATCTATTTTTTCATTGAAATAAGTTTATATCCAAATATTCTTCATGGTGCTCATTGGTCGTGGAGCAAAAAATAACTCTTGTAAATTAAAATTTTAGTCGGCATGCCTATGTTGTTTTAAAAATCGTGTTTTAGACCAATACCCTGTTGGTTTAGTGGTGATTGGGAGTTGGGACTGAACTCGGTAGGGAGAACCATGGTTCGATCCCCGCAATGGCTATTGGGAGGAGATTGGAATCTATCCACCCAGAACTGATCCCCGATCCGGATGTAGTCCAATAGGGCGAACCGGGTGGTAGACAAAAAAAACGTGTTTTATGAGGTGTCTCCTTCCTAGGCGACACCACTTTGTCTTTTTATATATATATTTGTCTTTTTGCAAAGTTTTAAAATATTGTAGTTTATTAAATATAAGCCCAAATAACATAAATTTATATCGTTGTTCATCATAATTCGAGCTCTTCAAAATAAGACTCAATATGAATATTTTTTATTAATTTATATTTTTTATGTACATATGTTTTAAGATTCACCTTAAAAATAAATAAAAATGTATAATTTTTATATGTTTTGGCAGTGCTAGTTTTTTCATAGTGTTAGCCAACCTAGCGTTATATAGTGGTCATTGTTATCTTTTTTTTATTGCATGGTGGTTAATAACCAAACCACATTAGCCTACTCAACCGCATTAGATACTTTGATGGTTCCTAGCTTCTTCGACGGTTCTTAGCTTCTTCGACGGCGTTAGATTCTTCAACAACGTTACCGTCCTAGAATTGTATATGGGGGTAGAGTTATCTTTATTCTTTGAGTGGTGGTTAACAACCAACCACATTAACATTATTCGATGACTTAACTGTCATATGGTATGTTTGGGGTTCATCGTATCATTTTATTGTTCTTTTATTGAAAAGTGAATCTTATGTTTAACAAAAGTGAATCATACTACATACTTATGCGAGAATTATATGAACGTTTCATTTATTGAAAAGTGAATCTTTCGTTAAGAAAAGTGAATCTTATATTTTCAAAAAGTGAACCTTTCTCATTAAATAATGTGAATAAAATTTTTAAACGAGGAATCTTATGTGAGAACAATATGAACCTTTGGGTTAAGAATAGTAAATCTTACCACAAGCTTATGCGAGAACAATATGAAACTTATTGAAAAGTTAATATTTCACTTAAGAAAAGTGAATCAAATGTTTAATAAAAGTTTTTATATAAGAAAAGTGAATCTTATGTTTAGAAAAAATGAACCACAAACTTATGTAAAAACAATACGTAAAATTGACTCCAACGGCCCAGTTTATCCTTTTCGAACGTTTATAGCCTTCAGGTTTATCAATTAGTCAAACTCTATAAACTGATAAAGGATAGGAAAATATTCTTATACGCAATTATTAGATGAAAATGGCCAAGAGAAAAATATATTTTTACAACTAGTGTCATCTTCTCTATGATAGTGGTGAAAACGATTTTAGAAAGTGGTGTACATGTATCTAATCTTGCATCACTGAACACGTTTTTATCGTGGATATGTAAAAACCAATGTTCACAAATACCTAATCGAATCCAACAACTTAGTTTATCGTTTCTTAACATTTATAGCCTTCAGTTAATCAATTAGTTAAGCTCTGTAAACTGATTAAAACTAAGAAAATATTCGTATACACTATGGTTCAATAAGAATGACCAAAGAAAAATATATATAATAGTTAGTGTCTTTTTTACGTGGTGGAAACAATTATATTCTAGTCATCAGTGGAAACGTTTGTAAGTTATCGTGGATACGTAAAAATCTAGGTTAAATGAATACGTAAAATCGACTACAACAACCCAGTTTATTGTTTCCAAACATTTATAGTTTTCACGTTTATCAATCACTCAAACTCTTTAATTTGATAAATGGTAAGAAAATATATTCTTATACACAATGATTCGATAAGAACGATCAAAGGAAGAAGTATATAACATTTAGTGTCATCTTTTTTACAATAGTGATTGAAACAATTATAGAAGGTTGTTTATATGTTTCTAGTCATCAGTGGAAACGTTTATAAATTATCGTGGATACGTAACCCCAAGGTTAATGAATACATACCCATCCTTTAAGGTTTATATGTTTTTGGATATCAAGATTAAGGTTAAATAAGTTTTATTTATTTTTTGGTTAGATGACCTTACCTGGTGATCTTAAAGAACACCACACATCTAAAATTCACTAAATCCATTTTTATAATTATCTTTACATTGATCTATCTATCTTGTTAGCTAATTGTATTTTATCTAAAATATGGGGCTTAACACTTTTACTATGTATTTCATTTTTAAGAAGACTTTTAAGTTTAATAATTTTAAATAAGTTATGGGACACTTTTGAACTTAAAAAAAGTTACACATTTTTAATTTTGTGTTTTTATATTAGTTTAACTTCTTTTTAATAATACCATGATAGTAATTTTTGAATTGATAAACACTTGATTTTTTTGTATAGATGTGCAAAAAGATAAATGTTTTTATTAGATTAAGAAAGTATATTTAGTAATCATATATATGTACATATAGTCATATGATTTATTATATAATTGGTGACTTATTTTACGATGATTGTAAGCAATTATATCATCGAAATGTTATAAAAGAAAGAAAAGTTATAAACAAAAGCTAAGTGAATGCTACATCCTTCCGCGACATTTATAACCAATTGTAGTTGGCTGATAAAAAAACAAAAAAAGAAAGGAAGAGAGAGAGAAGTACAATCCACACGACATAAAAACATAGTTCCTGAAATTACACATGTATTATGTATAATATAGACAATTGAATGGTTGAGATTAAAAGAAAAAAACGAAAGATGAAGATTCAGTCCGTCCACGACAATAATTGTGTGTCTGTCACGAAAGCCCACCTCGCGGGTTGGGTTTCGGCTAGTGTTGGCCCGGGCTGGATTCGGTTGGGTGATGCTCCACTCGATCCCTTATCCGGTTTCATCCGCGCCACCTGATCCCTCATTTTTATTTCACTCGCAGGTGATACTGGTTAACCCGTTTCACCTGTTTTTTCCCAGCAAGAAGAGAATGAATAGAGGTTCAAAACATGTATGTTCCTTGTGTGCTAGTCAGGGTTGCAAACTGTGAGTGAAGAGAATGATATATAAGTTTTATATATTAAATTATATAATGGGTAGACAGGTGGAAAACATTAACGCGAATCCAATCCGAACCCGCACCATTTCATCCGTCTTATTTTCACCTGTTTTAGCGGGTCGGGTGGTCAGGTGATACTGATACCCGTCAAGAATTGTCATCCCTAGTTCAAGCTGGCTAGGAATACTTTTCGGTTCGTCAAGTCTGATTATAGTGTTTATGTCTACTTTTATATTTATTGGATCGGGTTAGGTTAGATCCGGATATTTTTTTAGTTTTGCCCGTGCCTAGCCTATCTGGCCAGGTTTATATTCTTTTTATATAATTAATGAATTTATATATTACTATATATACCATTTGAATATATAAAGATATAATTAAATATTATTGGGAAAATTCACAATATGCTAATAAAATGTTTCATAATTTGTAATATACCCCCTTTTGAAACTTGTACCTCATATGTCACGAAAATGTTTTGAAATTCATAAAATGCCACGATTTGGTAACAAACATTGACTATGCCTTGGAAAATGACCATATCACCTAAAGTTGTCAAAATTTGACTCAACCCGAAAACCCGTCTATTTTATCCGAACCCGAAACCCGATTGAAACCCGAAAATATTTAAATATAATAAACCCAAAACCCGATTGGGTAAAACCCAAATGACCCGAACCTGAAATGATCTGAAAAATTTATAACTCGAAACTGACCCGAACCCGAAATGACCCGAAATATTAGTAATTAAAAATTATCCAAACTTGAATAACATGAAATAATAGTGATCATATATTGTCCCAAACCTAAATAACCCAAATAAATATGACAAAAAACTTATTCATACTTATTATAACTCAATGAAATTTAAAATAGGCATTATATTGACTTTTTTGTAATTTATATGTAGTACATTCTTATAAACATAAGGTATATATTTATTTAATAATTTTGTCAAAAAATATTAACTATGACCCGAAATAACCGAAACCCGATTCTATCTAACACTATTACAACCCTAACCCAATTTGACCCGAACCTGAATGAACCAAACCCGAAATGACCCGAAAGTTAAATGACACAAAAGTTAAATGACACGAACGGATATTGACCCAAAAAATATGACATGAAACCCGAACGGGTAACCCGTTTGACAGGTCTAATATCACCCTGTCAATTTTATTTTTTAAAATTTAAATTTTTTTAAAGTTGGTGGTTTTTTAACTACTTTTTTTAAAGTTTTCTTCAAAATGTTCACAATATACCCTCGTTTTTACAAAAAATTCACAAAATACCTTGTTTTTACAAAAAATTGACAATATGCTCCTGTATTTATAAAAAGTTCACAATATGTCCCTGTTTTACAAAAAAGTTCACAATATGCCCCTCTTTATCTGCACAAATTTGTCGATATTTCCAATTCCATTTTTGTATTCCTAAGTATTCTATAAGAAAGAATTAAATGGCTATTCCCATAAAGGAAGAGAAAGGTTTCGTCTAAACTACACTATACAAAAAGCATCGCTCTTTAATTCCAGAGCAGGATTAATACCTATCTATAAAATAAGATTTAGATATATCTATTATATCCGAACTTCAGTTACCAACAATTTCTATATCGACGCATCCCATATTTTTGTTTCGACAATGTGATGGAGAATACATGCGACAAAAAATTTTTAATTTAGGGTCTCTTAGTATTTTCTTGTTTATTGAATATTGTATTCACTACAAGAAAACAGTAGTATCACAGACGGAATATTCCGTATGTAAAAGCCAAACATCCGTATGTAATGACAATCACATACGGAAAATTCCGTAGGAAAATTCCGTCTGTAATAAACGGGTCGGTAATACTATTCCGTCTGTAAAAACAAATTTCGTCGGTGATATTACGAACTTTTACAGACGGAAAATTCCGTAGGTAATAATATAATCACCAACGGAAATTTCCGTCTCAGAAAATAATTATCAGCTACAGAAAGTTCCGTCTCAGATAATGGTCATCACCTACGGAAAATTCTGTCACTGTAAAGTTATCACCAACGAAATTTTTATGTTTCAGATATTATTAGCTACGAGATTTTTCACCTGAGAATTACTTATCACCTACGAAAAATTCCGTCTCAGATAATCTTATTACCTACGAAATCTTTCATCTCAAAAGTTATATCACCTACGAAATGTTTTGTACCTAATAATTTTCACAAAAAAGACACATATAACCTGAATAATATGTATAAACAACTATTACATTCATAGCTGAAACACCTGTGACATTTTACAAAAAATATTCCTCACAAAGTGCTACATAAAGTAGCTTTTATCCAGTCACAACATTCCCAAAATATTCCTCATAACTAGCTAGCAAATGTTTCCCATAATAAGGAAATTATAAGTTGTTTCTCATAAGGATTCGAATACTACAACACGCATATCTTATCAAAAGTTCACAATATTCAAGTTTACTGATGACTATGACAATCATTTTCACATCGGCATCATATAAAACACATATTCTTCACTTGACAGCTTCATGTCTCTTGAATTAAGCTACTTCAAATCTGTAAAAGAAAACACAACTACTTCAATAGAAGATTACCGGGACCACCAGGACGACCTCCAGATAAACGACCAAAAAATCTTCCAAGATCAATATGCTTCTACGAAGACTTGCACAAAATTTGAATAGAAAATTTCAGATACCTGTAGTATTGTGCTTCAGGGAAGAGTGAAGAAACAGATGATGGCAGTGGCAAGTTCGGAGTTTTGTAACTAGGGCCTCTTCTGTCAATCCTTCTTCTACGGAAAATGTTTTCATAGTCTCTACAATGAGGATAATTGAATAACCTTTTGCAGAACGAGAAATCCCTGAACATTAATCAAGATCCATCAGGTACTTTTCCTATTGCTTTCAGCCCTGCCATAAAGCAGTAGAGAAGCAGGTGCCTAGGAAGAACAATAACACAACTTTGATCCAAAGTGTAGGACTATTAACAACAGAATACCAGAAAGATATTAACAGCTTAAATGGTGATGAAACCACAATATCACTTCAAGTAGTCTCTGTTTAATATGGCCAAAATGGTAGCAACACCATTGACATTTAGGGAAGCAATAAAATAGAAACGGGGAAAAATCAGGGACTGTGCCATGCCAAAAGGGGCAATCAGGCCAAGCCTGCCAATTCCACAAAGTGGTCAACGAGATACAAAATTCAGCCTACCTTCTACAGGAAACTATCTTTCCTTAAATAGCTACTAGTAGAGAAGCAGGTACATAGGAAGCACAATAACACAACTTTGAACCAAAGTGTAGGACCATTAACAACAGAATACCCGAAAGATATTAACAGCTGAAACAGATGGTGTGAGAACCATACCAACAACAGACATTGGTTCTGGAAAATCAAGATCATGATCGACCCCCACATGTCCAAACACGTAAGGACTACCTGGATGTGCATGCCTATAAAATCAAAAACATCACAACAATGTGTAAAAGACAAAGAACTCTCTTTATAAATGCAGTATACAGATGTAAACTTTATGTAAAAAGGTCAAAGTAAAGACATGGAAATGGACAACGGAGATCTACACTCCTTGAATATGGTTAGATAAAAAAAACTGTTCAGAGGACCATAAACCATCCACATTATAGTAAAATGGCAAAAACTATATACTTATGCTTAAACCCAGTCAATGAAGTAGCAATGGTGTTAGTATGATCATGTTCAGTACTTAGCATAGAACACAGAGAGCTAGACCTAACTAGGAAGCAATATTCAGTAAAGGCTGATTAGCCGAGTAGCAAACAATTACCCAGATAAAACGCTCCTTTCGAGAACGAGCTTGGGTTGGACCTTGAACTTTTTCTACCACACACTACAAACAGAATCTAATTTGGTTATTACTTGACATAAAAATAAGCACACACATGTTACTAAAAGGGCGCATTGCTAGAAAGGAAAAGCCATAGAACTAGTGCACATAATAATAATAGAACGATGCTGGCAGCAACAATACTTGATGGCAACAGCCACCGTGAGTGTGAATTAATATATAAATAATTTGTTTGGTTTACATCTACGCCTTTCCTAATCCACTGACATACTTGAGAACAAATAAAACATTTTTAGGAGTTTCTACAGTCCACCAACCAACCATCAATTTAAATCAATTTTGATTATTAGTTTAATTCTAGTTTACAGCCAATCCATATCATTTAAAACTGAAACACATATGTTGGACAAAAAAAACTCAAAAGAGCCTAGCTAACTAAAAGAAGTTATGATATCAGGTTATGATGTCTTTTAGTGATGTGAATTCAATGATACGGATAATCATATAACCATGCTGCTACCTATGCCTAATATGATTGAAATCAATATAAATATGTCATATTAAAGAATATAAAGGTGAAAATAAGACTACAAGACAAATCTGATTGTAATTTGTAGGTGATGGGATAACTAAGATCTGATCTGATCGAAATCAATATAAATATTTAATGCCTTGCTCTCTTAATGTCTTTTTCCTTCTCTTACGGTGGAAAAAAAAGGAATTTGTAAAGGCAGATCCTGGTAGAAGCTACTGCTCAAAAACTGCAGTCCATCGCAGAGCTGTGTCATGATATATTATGATCGAACAGTCTGGAAGTCTTAAATCATTTTATATTTAGAGATCACTAGAATGAGGCTCTGATAAGATTTTGCTGCTGCATAACAGGTCATTTTCCCACAATCTCGACAAAATTAACCTATCTAAGTTGCATACATATCAGTATATCACTCTCCTTTTCGCTTGAAACAACCAGTTTCAAATGACAAAGAAACTTTATGGCCTTTGCTAAGTTATGTATTTCGTGTAAACCTTCACAAATACATAGAATGATAAAAACTCTGTATTAGAGAGAAAATACCTCTTCAAGCTGTAATTAAGCAAGCAGGACCCAGCAGTGCTACCACTTGAAAAATCAGTTCGGTCAGATGAAACCAAACCAAGTGTTTCCCAAATTTTTTTTATGTTCTCTTCTTCTTTTTACCAAAAAAGAAACAGAAAAAAATAAAAAAGGGAACTACTGCAGATGAAACTGCTCTAACTGTGGTAGCAATAATATGAGGTTCAGATGGTAGTAGTATTCTCTAATAGAGTACGCTTAAATTTATGGAGTTTGTTGAATTTTAATGAGATTCTTATAGCAAAAAAAAAACAACAGCTGGATAAATTTGAGATCTATATGATAGTGTAATACCATTGTCAGTCGACAACAAGTCGTATTCTGTACATTTGGATAAATTTCAAAGAGGTTGCTTCTCCAGATTTACATTTGCAAGGCGCAGGCAACAGAGGATATCCAACCCGCATTCAGTATCGAATCCACCATGAGAGACAAACATATCATACAGGTTATGAATTACTCCAAATTATTGGAACTAGGTATACACTAAGGCATGAGAAAGAAGACAACAAAAGAAGTCAATGTGCAGACTGAGGATAGGTTTATTCACTATCCGCGAGAACAAAAATTCCATCATGACAAAATGGAACAAGGCGCAGGTATATATATATTCAGATTTATCTTTGCAAGGCACGACAACATAATTTCAGATAGAGTTGCAATATTCAGAATTTCAGATGTAGCATAACATAAGTGAATAGATGAGTGAATTTCAGATTTACATTTGCAAGGCGCAGGCAATAGAAGAGAACCAACCTGCATTCGGTACAGTTAATTAGGGTTGTAGTAGTGATAGGCACAAAATATTCAATCAATAGAGAAGTTTGATTCACCAAATATATCTCTACAAGGCGCCAGTTACATTACCAGTTCCAGTGTTCATTCTTTCTTATCGTCAGACAGGGTTGCAATACTCCAGAAGCTGAGCAAATTGTATGTTCTTTTCCTCAGTCAAGCTCGCATTATTCTCGCCAGTCAGGGTTGCAATTCCAGCTCCGATTGTACGTCGTTATCGCCAGTCACAGTTGCAATATTCCAAAGATTGAGCAGATAATCCTAATCGCAAGTCAGGGTTGCAATATTAGTATTCAGCAGAGTTAATCCTCTTCGCCAGTTGCAACTTAGCAGAAAATGTATGCTCCTTTTTAGCCATACAGGGTTGCAAGATTCCAGCAGAGCATGTATGCTCCTTATCGCCAATCAAGGTTGCAATATCTCAGCAGAGAAAATCGGCACTCAAGAAGAGAGGTGTGTGCTGTATCGGGTTGCAAAAAGAGGAGAGGAGAATGACGAGAGTAATGCGACCGAAATTTGGAACCCGGTTAAATGAGTTACTTTGATTTTTAGAATAGTACATCGATTATTTCCTACGGAATTTTATGACTTATTTTCGTAGGTAATCATATATCACTTTTACATACGGACATTCCGTCACTAAAAGTAATTTGGTGGTGACTCATACCTGAAATACCCCGACCTTAAATATGGCGATTAAAATTATCCAAATAGGTATTTAAGAGCCTAATAATGGTTAAGAAGTATTTGTAAGGGAAAATAAATCCAAAAGAAATAAAGAAACACTTTAAAAGTGAAAAACGCTAAATAAGCGTTAAATAACCATAGGAGGTATGAGACCTCGGTTAGCGTGTTGTAAGGATTGTAAAGGCTTAATTGAGTCTAAATAAATATTAGGGAACAACTCCCGAAGAAAACGGATCCTTAAAACGGATTAAAACCACTAACGAACCTTAAAGCACGTTTTTTCGAGGTAACCGGGAAAACATGTCTTTAAGCGGGTCAAATAGACTCGTAACAATTTTGGTCAACTAAATAATCATTAATAAATATTAGTGAAGCTTTGGGACCAATAAAATCAATAAAACGAGAGATTAGTAAAAACTGTCAAAAACGGGAAGTTGTGGGGTAGAAATATAAATAGACCAAACTTATGAAATACCCCAAACCTTAGTATGTTGTGTAAATGTTAAACTATGGTATTTAATGGCTAAAAAAAGTGCCTTATGAACATAAATGAATCATTTAAACCATGGTAAAACACAATAAAACACTAAGACATGGTTTGAGCAAAAACATGCTCTAAGCTTGGAGTGAACTTGGTTAGGACCCAAAGAGCCTACCAAGACTTGATAATGTTTAATTATGACTTTATAAGGCTAATTAAGTCCTTAGGAAACTTTGGTAGACAATGAAACCAAACAAAACACAAATAAATACCTTAAGGTCAATATGAGCTAAAATGTGCTCTAAGCTTGGGATAAATGTGTATAAGGCCTAATGGTCATACCTATGCCTCATTTATTGTTAATGAACATATTAGATCAATTACCAAAGAAACCAAGCTTGGAAACAAGTTAAAACACAAATGTGCCTTAAGAAGTCTTAAAGCACGTTTTTGAAAAATTGTCTTGTAAATGAGTTTTGAATGGCTAAATGTCCATCATTACTCTTTAATTAACATGTGTACTATATAGTATCACATTTGGGTGGCTATATCAATGGGAAATCAAAAATTTCACTTCTATGTGCCTTGATTTGATGAATAGTGATTTTTATGACTAGTTTGTAACATATAATGTTATAAGTGAGACAATTGACTAATAAAGTCTAAAATACCCCCTTGCTACTATTTGGGGCCGGTTTTCTCATAAGGGAATGAGTCATCCCTTTGTTAAATTGATAAGATAGAAATTGATAAAGTAAAACACTATTTACTTTACTTAAATATCTAAAACTAACAAGCAAACTCATTTCCTCATTCTCTCATTCCTTTCTTCATTTCCCACGGTGGCTACCTTCTTCCTCCTCTCTCCATAGGTTTCCAAACAGAACCATGTCATTCTTCACCCTTCTTCACTTGTAACTTATGACTCCATGCTCCGAATTTAATTCCGAGACTACCGTTCTCTTAGTTGGAGCAAGCTCTTCATTCCTATCTTTTCAAATCATCAAAACCACCATTTCGGTGCCAAGGAAACTTCCATGGAAGGAGCTTGAGCTAATATTTTTATGCCTTGTTGATCACCTTTGCTTCAAGGTAAGGAAAAACCAAGAAAACTCCATTCCCTTCACTTTTGGTGTTGACCGAAAATGCACCTTAATGGTGTCTTCTCTTGTCTTGTTTTAGCTTCATTTAAATCTTCCAAGGGCTAGGAGAGTCCTCTCTTGATAAATATTCAAGCTCTCTTTCCATTCCAAGGTAAACTATCATTTTAATACCTTAAGATAATATATGTACTAGGGTTTACATGAGATGAAGCTTAAAGCTTGAAAACTCATTATGATGTTTTATATTGTTAAGTTTGACAGGAGTGAAATGCCCTACCGGTTTTAAGAGGAAACAAGAAAGAGTTTGAGTGGAAAAGAGGTAAACATACTATCTCAATGTGGTTTAATGCCTTAGGAGAAATGAGCTTATAAGCTTGCTAAAACTACCTAAGAGCAATGGTGAATGACTTAGTAAGGTGTTTCTCAAGGAGACTAAGAGCCATGTTATTTAAGGGCCTAAGTGCCAAGCAAGTTTAATTATGCACTATATTGTGATGTAGTGTAAAGTTGGTGAAATTTTGTGAGTGATAATGTTCTTGATGGATTTAGGTGCTCTTGAGTGTTTAATGGTGAAACTATGAGTTTTGGAATGATGATGTGCTAAGAGAACCCATGGCGAAATTTGTAAAATGTATAAGGAATTCTAAGTGCTTAAATGAACTTGGGTGAACTAGGAATGGTTAGGAATGGACACATGCTTCACTAAGGAAGAACACATGCATTAAGTGTTCTAAGGTGCTAAGGATTTAGTGTTATCTTGGAAGTTCTAGGAATTCCATGTGTGTTTTGAGAATGCATTAAAGTCTTGGAGGAGTTTGTTTAAGGTTTAGGTTATGTGATGTGCAAGGTGGGAATAATGGATAGAGAAGGTTTTGAGAAAGGAATTCAAGAAGTTGTGAAAGGATTTGGTTAGTAAGAGAAGATGCTTGGGAGATGATGTTAAGGTGTAGAGGAACACCTTGGTATAGTGGTCAATATTGTGAAATACCACTTGAAAAATTAAGGAGGAAGTGTAAGCTTGGGAAAGGAATTGTAAGAATGACATAAGGAGTTTTGATATGTAAGAAAGGATGTTTGAATGTGATGTTGTTGTGTGAAGAAATGTCTTGGTATAATGGTAAGAATTGGCATGAATCATCTAAGGGACTTAAGGAGTATAACTATAAGTGTTGGAGGCTTTGGAGGAATTTGGCTAAGTGTTTAAAGGTGTAGAAGTTGAGCATTTTGCCATGTCCGAACTTCCGTCCGGACATGGAAGTTCGGACAGGCTCTGTTGGGCAAGGAAAATTCCACTCTCGAACTGTGTCCGAACTTGGTAAGTCCGGACAGAAGTTCGGACGTCACTATTTCAATCTAGGAATTTCTCTCGAACTGTGTCCGAACTTGGTAAGTCCGGACACAATTCGGAGGTGTATGGTTGCAGTCTAAGGCCACGGCTTGCGTCCGAACTTGAGGTTCGACACAAGTTCGGACAGGCCACTATATGGACCAAAATGATGTTTTAATTGGGAAATGATGCCTAAAATGGTAATTACCTAGTAAAGATGGAATGAGGTTGATCAAGGCAAGTTAGGTGGTTTTAATGGCAATTAAAAGGATGGAAGGTATAACAATGTAAAAATAAAATGAGTTAAAATGCGGATTATGTCACTAGTTAACGGGGAAGGTTATAAGCATTAGACTTTAAACAACCATGTTACCCCGATGTTAATAAAAGTACATGCAATGTTATCAGTTGTTCGAGAATTGCTCGAGGAACATAAGTGGACGTGGTAAAGTGGACTCCGTGACAGGTATGGTTTTCTTGCAACCTGTGTCCTACCGGATTACACCGGCGTTGTATGCCAATAGTTTTACTGAGTGTTTGCCACCTTGTAAGATTAAACATGTAAGAGTTTATAGTAATTCATTAGTGGCGAATTTGGTCTCCGATACCATTTAACTCAAATATGTGTTAAACCTTAGCTAACCAAAACTAGAACACATGAGTGATCGGTATTCGGAGTTGACGGCCCAAACCTTGGGAACGTGCTAACCACGGCTATGGTGAGTTAGTTGGATTTATGTTGAATGCAAGTGTGGAACCTCCCTTGTGTGCTTAACTCGTATATGAAACCGTATGGTGTTTGGACGTGGTAGGCTCCATAATGGATCTCTAACTACTTATCTAGTGTATATGTACTAATGGGGGTGAGGATCCGGTTGTTCCGGCCACGCGTGTGATGGACGGGAGTCGATATCATATCCGGTTCGGCTCTCTTGGTGTATGTATAGGTGGTATTCCAATTTGGTTTCTACCTTCCCTTAGCTTATCCAAAGCTAGTTACTGACTCACGTCGGGCCACAGGGGCATACGTATGTTATTTCGGTGTGCTTGGGATCACTATATCCGACACACCTTGGGTATAAGTTAACCGTTCTATATAACTGGACGGTAACAAGGTTGGTAACGAGCTTAACATGGGATTGGCAAAAATCCCTAGGCTCACATGGTATACTAACTATGGTGGAAGGTTCCTTGTGAGAACCGATTTTATGGTGTTATGTAATGTTATGGTGCTATGCAAATTCCCTTGCTATGCTATGGTATATATATATATATTGGATGTTTTAAATGGATGCGATGTCATCATATGTACGTTGAAACAAGAAAGGTGTTGTTAGTTGTCTTTATTATGTGAGAAATGAGATATGTTGTATGATATGGAGTGTGTGGATCATGGAAATGAATCCCAGTTTGCGACAAAGGCAATTTAAGGATAACCCGATTAATGGGTACATGTCGTTCGTTAAGGAAGTAGCTCCGTTTAGAGGAGAGCCACTCTAGGGTTAAGGAATCATTGGATGGTTGGTTAAGTGTGGATGTGTTGGTTATTGGTTGAGCCCATTGAGGCGAATATTTTGTGTTGTATGTTTATGGCTTGTATGGCATGATTTAAATAATCAACTGCATGGTAATACGACAATTAGTTGTGCGTGGCCCGGTAGCATGTGGGCTGCGGGATTACCCATACCAGCAAAGGTGCTGAGCCCCTTGGGGGCCACCCTTTCTCTCCTTTTCTATTTCAGGTACAAGAGCTGGAAGCCTTCGAGAGGACGGGGTAGATGTTATTACATGGGTAGCCATTTAAATGGCGTAAGCATTGTAGTCGTTAGGTAAGACCGAAATTGTTATCGGCATTAGTTTGTAAATACTCGGTACGGTTGGATTTTAATAAGTATATGGGTTGTTGTTAAGGAACAAATGTAACGTGTAGTGCTCGGAGTCAGTCCTCAGACCGATACAAAGTACATGTATTAGCCTTGTTAGCCACGTGGGTGGTTAACGGCGGTGTAAACACCCATTGAGATAAGTAATGTGTGGTTGAGTTTCCGCTGCAATGTGTTGTTAAGTGTACGGTGGTGGTTGGGTGTTACAAAATGGTATCAGAGCGAAGTATCGCTCTGATGGCTGAATTACCGAGCTTTAGGAAAGTACCGAGTTAAGATTTAAGTAACTTTGGGTTAAGGGTGAGTGATAGCGTGAGAGATACGCTAGTAAGGAACTCCAGTAATACTGGAAACCTACAATATCTTCCCGCCCTCCACAATCCCTGTTATATAACTTGGGAAACAACGCCAGAGAGATGAAGTCCTCTCTTACTCGGAATACCCGATCTGGCTGTTAGTAAGTACCTTTAAGGTACGGAGAACCTGTCATACGGTAGATCCCGAAAACTGGGAATCCGGAGACGGTCTCCATCTGGACAATGTTAACCGCATTTAATAGCGAAGAATGAAGAATCTTGTGTATAGAAGAATAGAATTTCCAGCAACCTGGGTCGACATGCTAAGCATTCGAGAAAACCAGCTTGCAACGCACCAACCGTGCCACAGGCAAGAAAATGGATTAATAAACCCGAGACGAGTGTCACGGGACCACAGTTGATAAATAATGCACCAACGGTATACCAACGACAAGGGACTACAACGTAGTGCCCAAATACGTGGAACGGGCTACAAAGAATACAATACTAAGAAAAAGGTCTCCCAGAATGGGAAACACCCTAGTTGATGATCGTCATGCGAAGACAGTGAGAAGTCACCTAGAGAAGTTATTATCAAGACAATAACATCAGTGGAGGGCCAACAAGGCCACTGATGACAGTGCGGATAAAAACAATCCACAACCGGTATGTGTTGAACTGATAGCCAGTTAGCATGGCGCACTTGCCGTAGCAATGCTGCTATAACAGGGCTATTCAAAAAAAAATTTATCCACTACCAAGGCACTTGGAAAAGTACAATAAAGCTAAATGTGAATGTCATAACAGTGGAAGGGCCTGCTAGCCTAACCTCTGTAATTGTAAGGACCACCAGTCAGCAAGAAGCTAGACGTGACTAAGGTAAGAGATGTTGTGAAACCATGGAAATTTTTTCTTTCAAACCTAATCTTATTCAACCCTTTTTCTTTTCAAAACCAGATTTTCTTTCGACCAACACTTCTTTCTAACCTCTTTTACACCAAACCAGTAAAACCAAGGGCAGTTGATTAAAAGATACAACAGTGGACAACTTTCCCTCAATTAAGTTCGAGAAGCAAGGAATGAATATTGTCACGGGACAATATAAGGGAGTGACAACAGATACTTCACCTAGGCGTGTGACGGACACTACGAGCGTACCAACTGTTTGTGGGACACCGCACTCCGATAGGAGCATGTGGGCCTGACAGACCTACTTATAGGTTATTTGGGTAAGTAGCAATGTATCATTGATACCCATATATGTATACGAGTAGAGTCCAGAACACGGGAAGTAGTCGACTCCGTCCTACGGTCAGCAGTGTAAGCAATCAAGAACTAAGGACTGCCATGAATGTTGAAGCAAAGGAACCCAGTGAAGTTTAAAAAGGACTAAAGGAACTAGTGAGTTTATTTCAAGGAAATGTATAGAGTCAAGAAGTACGAAGAACACGGAATATTATGTAAAGACATCGCATATGTCTTAATAAGCCGAGGGATAAAACATGTTAGCTGGAACGGTGACCGGCCGTACATGGCAAGCAAGCCTAATGTGGACACATTAATGTGCAATGAACGGGATGGAAAATTCCCAGAAGAGTACCTACACTACCAGGAAATGTTGATCTTCACAAAAGGAGAATAAGCCATTTAGAACGCCAAACGGCGTGGCTAAGGGAATGTACCAATGATGGGTGAAACAAATGTAAGGCATAACGTAACAACACCCAGAGCAATCCTTGAGGGGTGTTCGCATAAACAATTGTTGAACGAAATACGTGACAGAAACACGAGGGTTTTGAAATTAGCACCCAGTTTTAGACATAAATTGTCAGGAGACGGACTGACAATCCTAAGGGACATCCATGAAAGGAAACGGAATGCAACGACCTTGACCATGGAACCCACTACAACCTCTAAACATGTAATATTGTACAGAGAAGTACATATGTGTGGACAGCCTACACTGAGCCAGCTCAAGCAAATAAGGCTTATAGCCATAAGCAAGATATGTTATATAAATTCGGTTGATGTAGAAGTTTATGTGGTACAAGGAAATAGAGCGGAGAACAAACCACTGCATTAAGAGTGGGGATACCTCTCGATATGGTGAGACCGCAGGAGCGGTAGTTATGTGAATCAAGTTCAAGAAATATGTGGAGGATGGACCACGTTGTTATTACCCCAGGATGATTTGAATAAGAATAATACGAAAGGAAATGTTTGTACCAGCTGTGTAGACAGGAAGTGTGATAAGTTGATAGCAATCACCATAGGTGTGTGAAGCTAAATGTGTAGCGAACAACGCTCAAGGGAAAAATAGTAGTATATTCAAAAATCAGCCAAATAAGTGGCCAGATAAACCCAGTGTAATGGCGGAAGCTAATATAATAACGGATGCAGTATAAGTTGATGTTGTATATTAAGTAAGGATACGGTGCGCAATAAGCGACTGTTGCCTGAATATTGTTGGATGATAAAATGGGGAATGAGCAGAGTTATGAGTTAAACCCAGTGGAGGCACAACAGTAAGCGATAGCAAACGAACCGAGCAGTAAGCCGGTGACAAGTATCATGTGGTAAGAATTTCAGTAAAACACAGTGTAAATTCCTATCGCAATCGCATGAGAGATTTACTGTCAAGAGTGTACGCCTCTGCACTCTGTATGACTGAGTGTTTTGGTATTGCACTTGCGCAGTAATGATCAAGTGGGATAGCTAGGGATCAGAAGCATGGTAATTGTGGAGGAATAATGTTATAATGGCCGATGCATAGGAAATGCAAGGCCGCACCAATAAAAGAGTAATTGTACAAAACCAAATGTGGAGACATGATTAACAGTAAGTGACTGCGGTAGCACTAACTGCCAAATATCGGTATGGAATATACCCCAAATGTTGTAAATAGCTGAGAGAGCACTACACACTAGGTAGTAGCTCAATCTCAACCGACAGTGAGTCGGTAGAAGCAAGTCAATCATTGTGAATTACATAGTAGTTTACGCTGTAAGCTATTGGAGAAGTGGATGAAAAGTTTTGAAACTCACCGAATTCGCTCAGGGTAAGAGATACCATGCGTCGGTTGAGAAACCATCCTTCCCAAGATAAGGGTAATACATTGGAGATGTACAATACAGTAACAGTAACGAATGGGGCAAACTAGCCCTATAATTATCAGAATGGCGCAGAGGCCAGTGAGCCCATGCATCAAATGCCGAATATACATTGTGAATATGAATGGATGGCTAGTCATCAATGCTAGAAGCCTTACAGGCCAGGACCGAAACCGGTTATGAGTTACAACTCAATGCGAATTCTTGGTTTAGGAACTAAACCGCTAATATGGTTAAGATCCTATAATCGGAATCCATTGTGTAATAGACCGCGTGGAAGTTAAAACACTTCACGACGGCAGAACATTTTAAGCTAATGCTCAGTGATTGATTACGTGGGCGTAATCCCTTTTAAGGGGGGTAGAGCGCAAAACCACTTAGTGGTTTTACCGTACAAGTGTACGTGAACTGGGTTGTGCATAGCACAAAATGATTGTTATGATGATTGGCGGTGTGTTATATAAACATACGCATTTATTTGTGGTTAAATTGTGGTAATTGCGCACAGAAGATGCGAATACCATTGTGGGAAGTGTGTTTATCTTGTTAACAGTGGTGTGTGAGAGTACAAGTGGAAGGGAGTAAAGAAACTCCCGGGGAACTAAAACCCCGACGGTGCATAAATGTAAACCATGTATTGTATTTTAAAAAAAATATATAGTATATATATACATGTTGTGATTTATGAAGGGATATAAGACCGACATAGAACCTAGTGAGAATTAAATTTCCTAGGTAACTTGAATTAAGTTGGATTTGGGTGATGATTGATAGACGGAGTTCTATCCCTTGGAGATGTAATGATTATGACTAGAAGGATTTAAAGATAGAAAATGGGGCATGTTTGAACTAGTTGTTGGTTGAAAATGAAGTGGGAGGTGGAACTTGATTATCATGAATCAAGGGAAGCCGAACACAATTGGGGTGGAAAGATAGTTCAACACTGATGCTGATCACATCAGGGTTGGATGACTCTTGAAGCTCCCTGTAAGTGGTCATAAATAACTATGTTAAGAAAGATACAAAGAACATAAATCGGACTTGGAGTTGTGTGGTGTTTTCAAAATGATTTTCAATTGGTGTTTCAAACAATCGATTAATATTTTGAATAAAAGATCTTCTTATACTTAACCTAGTAAAGTATATTTTTGTAGTACTTGCTCACGAGCTGAGGACGTATGAGCCTTTGTCTTCGGACCGGTGACATGAGAAGTATATATGTTAAAAAAAATTTTAAGTGAATGTTTTGATCTCCCAAAGGAACGGGGACCAGAAGGTGTCCATCGCGACCGGGTTCTGCGGGATCACTGTGTATATGTACTCAACATGGGACTCGAGCCCATGGAGAGATGGAAAAGGTATTTCTGTTTGATATACATGCTATGACATGTTGTTTGGTATGTGTGATAAAGGTTATTCTGGCTTTGATCTCCTAAAGTGTATGCTATCAAGACCTATGAGTCTAAATGTGTTGTGTTATCCGGACCTACGAGTCCAAATGTGGTTATGTCACCCAGACCTAAGAGTCTGAGGGATATTATGTTAGTGCAAGTGTGGTGAAGGTACCCGGACCATTGAGTCCGAGGTTACCATGTGAGTATGATATTTTATGTGTAATGTGGATATGTTGCCCGGACCATTAAGTCCGAGGTTGGATGTAAAGGGTGGTTGGTAATGGAAGTTTTATGGCTATAAGTAATTCCCGTATTCTAATCCAATGATGCGAGGAAATGTGAACTTCGAGGACGAAGTTCTTTTAAGGGGGGTAGATTGAAATACCCCAAACCTTAGTATGTTGTGTAAATGTTAAACTATGGTATTTAATGGCTAAAAAGTGCCTTAGAAACATAAATGAATCATTTAAACCATGGTAAAACACAATAAAACACTAAGACATGGTTTGAGCAAAAACATGCTCTAAGCTTGGAGTGAACTTGGTTAGGACCCAAAGAGCCTACCAAGACTTGATAATGTTTAATTATGACTTTATAAGGCTAATTAAGTCCTTAGGAAACTTTGGTAGACAATGAAACCAAACAAAACACAAATAAATACCTTAAGGTCAATATGAGCTAAAATGTGCTCTAAGCTTGGGATAAATGTGTATAAGGCCTAATGGTCATACCTATGCCTCATTTATATGTTAATGAACATATTAGATCAATTACCAAAGAAAACCAAGCTTGGAAACAAGTTAAAACACAAAATGTGCTTTAAGAAGTCTTAAAGCACGTTTTTGAAAAATTGTCTTGTAAATGAGTTTTGAATGGCTAAATGTCCATCATTACTCTTTAATTAACATGTGTACTATATAGTATCACATTTGGGTGGCTATATCAATGGGAAATCAAAAATTTCACTTCTATGTGCCTTGATTTGATGAATAGTGATTTTTATGACTAGTTTGTAACATATAATGTTATAAGTGAGACAATTGACTAATAAAGTCTAAAATACCCCCTTGCTACTATTTGGGGCCGGTTTCCTCATAAGGGAATGAGTCATCCCTTTGTTAAATTGATAAGATAGAAATTGATAAAGTAAAACACTATTTACTTTACTTAAATATCTAAAACTAACAAAGCAAACTCATTTCCTCATTCTCTCATTCCTTTCTTCATTTCCCACGGTGGCTACCTTCTTCCTCCTCTCTCCATCGGTTTCCAAACAGAACCATGTCATTCTTCACCCTTCTTCACTTGTAACTTATGACTCCATGCTCCGAATTTAATTCCGAGACTACCGTTCTCTTAGTTGGAGCAAGCTCTTCATTCCTATCTTTCAAATCATCAAAACCACCATTTCGGTGCCAAGGAGAACTTCCATGGAAGGAGCTTGAGCTAATATTTTTATGCCTTGTTGATCACCTTTGCTTCAAGGTAAGGAAAAACCAAAGAAAACTCCATTCCCTTCACTTTTGGTGTTGACCGAAAATGCACCTTGTAATGGTGTCTTCTCTTGTCTTGTTTTAGCTTCATTTAAATCTTCCAAGGGCTAGGAGGAGTCCTCTCTTGATAAATATTCAAGCTCTCTTTCCATTCCAAGGTAAAACAATCATTTTAATACCTTAAGATAATATGTAACTAGGGTTTACAATGATGGAGCTTAAAGCTTGAAAACTCATTATGATGTTTGTATATTGTTAAGTAGTTGACAAGGAGTGAAATGCCCTACCGGTTTTAAGAGGAAACAAGAAAGAAGTTTGAGTGGAAAAGAGGTAAACATACTATCTCAATGTGGTTTAATGCCTTAGGAGAAATGAGCTTATAAGCTTGCTAAAACTACCTAAAGAGCAAATGGTGAATGACTTAGTAAGGTGTTTCTCAAGGAGACTAGTAAAAGAACATATGTATTGGTGTATGTATTTGCAGGTCAAAGGCATTATTTATGTGGGAAATTCAGTGTTTAAGGATTATGCAATTTAAGGGCCTAAGAGCCATGTTATTTAAGGGCCTAAGTGCCAAGCAAGTTTAATTATGCACTATATTGTGATGTAGTGTAAAGTTGGTGAAATTTTGTGAGTGATAATGTTCTTGATGGATTTAGGTGCTCTTGAGTGTTTAATGGTGAAAACTATGAGTTTTGGAATGATGATGTGCTAAGAGAACCCATGGCGAAATTTGTAAAATGTATAAGAATTCTAAGTGCTTAAATGAACTTGGGTGAACTAGGAATGGTTAGGAATGGACACATGCTTCACTAAGGAAGAACACATGCATTAAGGTGTTCTAAGGTGCTATAAGGATTTAGGTGTTATCGGAAGTTCTAGGAATTCCATGTGTTTTGAGAATGCATTAAAGTCTTGGAGGAGTTTGTTTAAGGTTTAGGTTATGTGATGTGCAAGGTGGGAATAATGTATAGAGAAGGTTTTGAGAAAGGAATTCAAGAAGTTGTGAAAAGAGGATTTGGTTAGTAAGAGAAGATGCTTGGGAGATGATGTTAAGGTGTAGAGGAAACACCTTGGTATAGTGGTCAATATTGGTGAAATACCACTTGGAAAAATTAAGGAGGAAGTGTAAGCTTGGGAAAGGAATTGTAAGAATGACATAAGGAGTTTTGATATGTAAGAAAGGATGTTTGAATGATGATGTTGTGTGGAAGAAATGTCTTGGTATAATGGTTAGAATTGGCATGAATCATCACTAAGGGACTTAAGGAGTATAAACTATAAGTGTTGGAGGCTTTGGAGGAATTTGGCTAAGTGTTTAAAGGTGTAGAAGTTGAGCATTTTGCCATGTCCGAACTTCCGTCCGGACATGGAAGTTCGGACAGGCTCTGTTGGGCAAGGAAAATTCCACTCTCGAACTGTGTCCGAACTTGGTAAGTCCGGACACAAGTTCGGACGTCACTATTTCAATCTAGGAATTTCTCTCGAACTGTGTCCGAACTTGGTAAGTCCGGACACAAGTTCGGACGTGTGTATGGGTTGCAGTCTAAGGCCACGGCTTGCGTCCGAACTTGGAGGTTCGGACACAAGTTCGGACAGGCCACTATATGGACCAAAAATGATGTTTTAAATTGGGAAATGATGCCTAAAAATGGTAATTACCTAGTAAAGATGGAATGAGGTTGATTAAGGCAAGTTAGGTGTGTTTTAATGGCAATTAAAAGGATGGAAGGTAATAACAAGTGTAAAAATAAAATGAGTTAAAATGCGGAGTTATGTCACTAAGTTAACGGGGAAAGGTTATAAGCATTAGACTTTAAACAACCATGTTACCCCGATGTTAATAAAAGTACATGCAATGTTATCAGTTGTTCGAGAATTGCTCGAGGAACATAAGTGGACGTGGTAAAGTGGACTCCGGTGACAGGTATGGTTTTCTTGCAACCTGTGTCCTACCGGATTACACCGGCTTGTATGCCAATATGTTTTACTGAGTGTTTGCCACCTTGTAAGATTAAAACATGTAATGAGTTTATAGTAATTCATTTATGTGGCGAATTTGGTCTCCGATACCATTTAACCTCAAATATGTGTTAAACCTTAGCTAACCAAAACTAGGAACACATGAGTGATCGGTATTCGGAGTTGACGGCCCAAACCTTGGGAACGTGCTAACCACGGCTATGTGTGAGTTAGTTGGATATTATTGTTGAATGCAAGTGTGTGAACCTCCCTTGTGTGCTTAACTCGGTTATGAAACCGTATGGTGTGTGGACGTGGTAGGCTCCATAATGGATCTCTAACTACTTATCTATAAGTGTATATGTACTAATGGGGGGTGAGGAGTCCGGTTGTTCCGGCCACGCGTGTGATGGACGGGAGTCGATATCATATCCGGTTCGGCTCTCTTGGTGTATGTATAGGTGGTATTCCAATTTGGTTTCTACCTTCCCTTAGCTTATCCAAAGCTAGTTACTGACTCACGTCGGGCCACAGGGGCATACGTATGTTATTTCGGTGTGCTTGGGATCACTATATCCGACACACCTTGGGTATAAGTTAACCGTTCTATATAACTGGACGGTAACAAGGTTGGTAACGAGCTTAACATGGGATTGGCAAAAATCCCTAGGCTCACATGGTATACTAACTATGGTGGAAGGTTCCTTGTGAGAACCGATTTTATGGTGTTATGTAATGTTATGGTGCTATGCAAATTCCCTTGCTATGCTATGGTATATATATATATTGGATGTTTTAAATGAATGCGATGTCATCATATGTACGTTGAAACAAGAAAGGTGTTGTTATGTTTTATTATGTGAGAAATGAGATATGTTGTATGATATGGAGTGTGTGGATCATGGAAATGAATCCCAGTTTGCGACAAGAGGCATTTAAGGATAACCCGATTAATGGGTACATGTCGTTCGTTAAGGAAGTAGCTCCGTTTTAGAGGAGAGCCACTCTAGGGTTTAAGGAATCATTGGATGGTTGGTTAAGTGTGGATGTGTTGGTTATTGGTTGAGCCCATTGAGGCGAAATATTATGTGTTGTATGTTTATGGCTTGTATGCATGATTTAAATATAATCAACTGCATGCTAAGACGACAATTAGTTGTGCGTGGCCCGGTAGCATGTGGGCTGCGGGATTACCATACCAGCAAAGGTGCTGAGCCCCTTGGGGGCCACCCTTTCTCTCCTTTTCTATTTCAGGTACAAGGAGCTGGAAGCCGTTCGAGAGTAGGACGGGGTAGATGTTATTACATGGGTAGCCATTTAAATGGCGTAAGCATTGTAGGCGTAGTAAGACCGAAATTGTTATCGGCATTAGTTTGTAAATACTCGGTACGGTTGGATTGTAATAAGTATATGGGTTGTTGTTAAGGGAAGCAAATGTAACGTGTAGTTGCTCGGGAGTCTAGTCCTCAGACCGATACAAAGTACATGTATTAGCCTTGTTAGCCACGTGGGTGGTTAACGGCGTGTAACACCATTGAGATAAGTAATGTGATGAGTTGAGTTTCCGCTGCAATGTGTTGTTAAGTGTACGGTGGTGGTTGGGGTGTTACAACTTATGTGTCCATTTTGAAAATAAAAAGTAAAAGTGAATATGTGTGTGTTGGTGTGTCCGATTTTGGACCCTCCTCTCACACTCCTCACACTCTCCTTATTTACTAAACAACAAAACAAAAAGTAAAAAACCCCCCTTACTTTATTACTCTCACACTCTCACATACTCTCTCTCCTACCCATTCTCTCCTCCCTCTCACGTGAACAAGCCCCCTCACCCTCTCTTTTCTTCTTCTTCTTCAACCCATGTGATTTCCATGGTGAAAAAAGAGAACCCACACAAACATAACTCTCTCCTTTGTAACTCCCTCCACACTCCTTAAAAATTATAAAAATACCACCATTGTAATCCTCTCCTCAAGAGCTACATTTTCATCTTTCCAAAATTCGAAAACACCCACTTTCGTTTTTATGGGTATGTCCCATTTGGAGCTTCAACACCACCATTAGAAGGCCCTTGTTCTCCTTGTTCTTCTAAGGTAAAAATATCTCTAAAAACTCCATCTTTTTCTAGCCTAAATGGCAAAACGAAAATTAAGACTAAACTTTGGTTTGGTCTCTTGTATGTCCAGCCGATTTTGGCATTTTGGTGGTGTGAGAAACCTTGTTCTTGAGCTACCCCAAACAGCTCTTGTGCTCTTGAAAGGTAATAAATTTTCTAAACCCTAAAACCTAGATTGAAACTTGATTAACGGTTAGGGTTAGTGCTTAGTATTGAATGGTATATGTGAATGGTTGTAGTGTTAGAGGGTTGAGATTTCAAAACCGGTGGTAGAAGAAGAAGAAGGAAGAAGAGAAGGAAAATCTAGGAAGAAAAACAAGGTAAGGAATGCTCACCTTGGTGTAGTCTTGTATATGTATGTGCAACAGAATTTTAGAGGTAAAAATGTGTATTGAAAAATGGTAATGCATTAGTAGTATAATGTGTAAGAGAATGCAAGTACTTTGAACCTTAGAAAACAATTTAAAAACTGTTACAAACAGATGGGAAGTGAGTTAGTAAGTGCAGGAATTTTAAGTGTTGTTTAGTATTAGTATTGTATTGGGAGCTTGTATATTGATTGTTGTGTATAAACAGGTGAGATGGTATTAATGTGTAAGGAAACATTGTGGTGAAAGTGTATAAAATATAGGGGAGACGATGGCGAAATTCGCCTAGGATTATAACACTTAGTGAACTAGAAACTAGGTGGCTAATAGATGTTGTAACAGATTTGATAGAGAAAGATAAAGGAGTAGGTTGGGAATGTACTTGGAACTCTCGAAATGACATTAGAAGAGGTGGTTAGAGAAGGGGAGAGTAAGTGTCAAAATCTAGCAACGCAACGGTTATTAGATTTGCATTGTAGAGCTAAGAAGAAATAGTGTGCAAGATTTGGTAAAATGAATGTTGGACTTGAGTATAGATGGTACAATTGCTTGGAAATGAATTGGCTTGGTAAGAGGAGGTATTTGGGATGCTAGGAGTGACATTGGTAGAGGAAGTATTGGATGTTAGAAGTTGGAACAAAAATCTGTAGCATTGGAGGATGAAAAAACTGTTGTAAGTATGGGATGGAGGTGAGGAATTGTGTAAGTTGATTAATGGATTGAGTAAGGAATTTGGTAGATGAACTAAGGCAATTTGGAGGGCCTAGATAGTGTTTAAACATGTGGGATTACATGTAGGAAGATTGGAGAAACAATGGGTAAAGTATGGGACTGAAAACAGAAATTAAAATGCAAATACTGGGCCGGACCGGACTTGCGACCGGACTTGCAAGTCCGGTCGAGCCCAGATTTACAAAGACGGGAAAGCTACTGGAATCGACCGGACTTGCGACCGGACTTGCAAGTCCGGTCGAGCAGAAAATTTTCCCGTCAGAAAGCTACTGGAATCGACCGGACTTGCGACCGGACTTGCAAGTTCGGTCGGACCAGAAAAATTCCCCGATGAAACCTTCTGGAATGGACCGGACTTGCGACCGGACATGCAAGTCCGGTCGGCCAGAAAAAAATTTCCGGAATCTGAGCTACTGGAATGGACCGGACTTGCAAGGTCGGTCGCAAGTCCGGTCCTGACAAAAAAAAAAGATATTTTAAATAATAATGAGATATATATATATATATATATATATATATATGTATATGTATGTGTATCCACATATACATGTACATGTATGAAAGTAAACCCAAGTTAAGTAAGAAAGTAAAACTTAAGGTAATGAAAATAAGTAAGTAATGTGTAAGTGTAGGAAGCATAAGGACTTAGTAAGTATGAATTAGTAAACATACTAAGAGCAATTGAGTTAAGATAATGATAGTTAGATTTAATCATTCAATTGCATGTATATAATAGGAATTGTTTTGTGAACACCGGAGGAACGTTGGGATACAAGTACAACGGTGAAAGGTATGATTTCTTCATGCCCTGTATCCTAATCTGGTTACCCCGATTTGTGTGCTTATTTGACCACCAATAAGATAAATGCACGAACCGGACTAAATTGCACATACTTGTGTTTGGTTACATTGTTCTTGGTAAGTTTCCCTTGAACAATAGTTTGTATAATTCATGAAATATATATATGAATGATGATGTGGTGTAAATGAATCTTGTATTGTACTTATGTATTGTATTGTATTTCGTATGAATGTATATTGAGCAATGTATCTGTGAATGTGGCTTGAGTGTTGACTTCTACTAAATTCCTAACTTAAGTGAGTAAACCGGAATGAGTAGAAGTCCGATATAGTTTCGGCCACGCGTGAGGATGAGGAGACACAAGAGGTTGGATCCGATTCCTGGTTCGTAAGCTGGTCCACGGCCCAAATCCCTTAAGTGGGTAGCATCCTGGATTAGTGAACCAAGTAAATCTCGGTGGTGGGACGGAGTAGTCCCCGGGCCGGAGGTCCCGACGACTTAACATGAGTAAGAGTAAGAGCAAGTAAGTATGTATGAGTATGAGAATGGGTATGTATGCGTATGTATGAAGTAATGAGTAAAAGAGTAATCTCCACCCGATTAACCCGGGTGGACCAATGAAGCTAACCCGTATTGTAAATTGTGTATGTATTGGGTATATGTATTCGGAAGAAGGTAAGTATGTATTTAATGGTTATATTGTACTCCTTTTATGTAATGAAGTGTATGTGTGTATGCTTGCGTAAGTATTCATGTATTGTGTATGAGAGCATGTATGCATGTATGTTGTATGAAAATGAACCGCATGTATTCGACCAAGTGGTCGGCGTACCTCACTAGTACGCGGGGTATGCGGTTATCATGCTCGGCGAAAGCTGACCCCTTCGGGGGACATTTTTTAGTGTGCAGGTACCCGAAGCGAATGCGGTCAAGGCACGAGATCAGTGACTACAATGGACAGTAGTAGTAGAATGTAGAGGTGTATTAACTAGCACACCCTTGTATTTAGAAAGTAATGTAGTTGTGAGGAATGGGTAGTAAGTAGTCTCTTAGTGAGTATGTATGAACTGGAGGAGGTATTATGCTTGTATAAGGAACCTAGTAAACTCGGTATGTAGATTATATTGTATGGTACTTGGAGTATTGTACTGAATGCAGATTGTAGTAGTATTTGGTAAATGGAGAAGGTATTGTAGATTTGTAGTACTCGGGATTCCGGTCCATCAGACCGATGCTGTATGTAGAATCAGTAGCCTTGTTAGTCACGTGGGTGACTAACGGCATTGTATCACCCATTGTATGTAAATATATATCCGCTGCGTGTATCTGATGAGTAAGGAGATTGGACGTTAATGGTTGTATTAATAGTAGGGGTGTTACAAATACCCCTTCAAAATTTTATTAGGTCCGCGCGCGGGAGGATATGAAAATGTTTTTACCTACGGAATTATTTCCGTTTATAATGTGTCCACATTCCGTAGGTAATATCATTATACACGTCTATTTTATGTGGATACTACTTCCGTCTGTAATTCCTAGAAAATCCGTAGGTGAAAATGGTTTTTACATACGGATTAATTCCGTAGGAAATTTTCCGTCTGTAATACTACTGTTTTTTTGTAGTGTTTTAAACTATTGTAACTGCTTGAATGACTTAAATAAGGCCATAAATGACAAAAGTAGTTGTTGGAAGAAGGGAGAAAAAAAAGCTACTGTTGGAATATAGAAGTTGGAACATTCTGACGGTTATATGTGGTATCCCATGAATTTTAATTTTTTTGTGGTATCATGTAAACTTTAAAATTAAAGTATGGTATCCTGTGAAATGGAAACTATAAGCAAAGGTTGAACTAGGGGCATAATCGTCTTTTCACACCCTCAGTTTACGGACGTTACGTTACAGGTTCATGGTATCCCATGAATTTTGAAATTTTTTTGTGGTTTCCCAAAAGCTTTTTTAAAAATGTCATATTTCGTAAATTAGTAAATTTTTTAGTGGTGTTATATGAATTTTCAACAAAAAAAAATATATATTAAGATCAGAATTTTGAACAAACAATATTGGACAGCCGATATGTGTGCGCGTTTGGAATCTGCTTTGTGGCTGGTAGTTGAGGCTTCCCTTTACGCTTTTCTTCTCATACTTTCTTGGGACGGATTTATTCTCATTTATGGAGTGGGCCTCCTGAGGTGGTCTGGATTAGACATGGTATATTAGGCTGCTATTATCATGGTATGTACGCATTACTAATGGGAGTAAATTTGAGTGGGGCTACTGGAGCATGTTTTTTTAGTCGTTGATGGCAAATTGAAGAAAGCATGAAGGTGTACCGGAGACAATGGTACGTGTCTTCGTCTGTCAAAGCTGAGTTTCACCGTGTTATGCAAACTATAACAGATGTTCAATTATTTACACAGTAACAACAGCTAGCTTGCCAACATATCTATTATCTCTGTATCGATCCAAGAGCAGACTAATTACAACCATTCACACTCGCGTTAATGGAACCACTCAATTCAGCAGGGCAAAATTCCTCACGTTTAAGCAGCTTTTGTGATGATAAATTAATAATATCCAAGAGGACCGTAAGACGACTGATGCAAAAGACCAAGAGACTACCGCCATTAACATCGAAGGCATCATCTCAACACTACCTAAACATCAAGGATGGGTCAAGAATCTTCCTCTCTAAAGGGTTCAGGTATTCTCCCAACATACTTCAAAGTGTCATCGCACTAGCCCAAGAAGATTCATCCAAACTGTTCGAATTTCATCCATCAGATATAATCATATGCAGTTGTATGAAGACAGGCACCACCTGGCTCAAGTCCTTGGCATTCCCCATAGCCACTAGAACCCGCTATGCTATTGATGATAGCTCAGCAAGTAATACTCTTACACAACATGAAACTAACAGCCGCAACCCTCTCTTGAAGTGGGTATCTCATGATTTGATCCCATTCCTTGAGATTGATGTCGTTCGGGACAAAAAACGCAAGGACCCAAAGCTCCCAAAAGTATTAATCACAGCTAGTGGTTGCAAAATCATCTACATCTGGAGAGATCCAAAAGATACCTTCATTTCATTTTGGCTTTTTGTAAACAAGGTTAAATCCAAATTACCGGTAGAAAACGACCCAATTTCTTCGAGCAAAGCATTTGACCTATTTTTAAGAGGGATATCAGTATACGGACCGTATTGGGATCATGTTCTTGGATATTGGAAATCCAGTCAAGATTTTCCAAACAGAGTGCTATTGATGAAGTACGAGGATATGATTGAAGATACATCCTCCTTCTATGTCAAAAGGATTGCTGATTTTAAGGGTTACCCATTTTCCAAAGAGGAAGAGAGTCAAGGTGTGATGGAAAATATTGGAAATTTGTGTAGTTTTGAGAATTTGAGTCAGCTCGAGGTGAATAAAACAGGGGATCATTGGCCAAATGAACGTATTCCTATAGAAAATAGTACATATTTTAGGAAAGGTAAGATTGGCGACTGGAAGAACTACCTTACTCTGGAAATGGGGCGAGAGATTGAAACCATTACCCGTGAGAAGTTAGGAAATACGGGGTTAATCTTCTGATAGTAGTATCAATTTTTTGTTCTCCTTAATCATGGTTAATGTACTGTAGCAAATAATGAAGATAGTTATCGCCAGTTATCTATTAGTACACTTGATGTACAAGAGTCTGTAGCTTCTCTTTTTATAAATAGAGCAATTAGCCATTTAATTGGATGAGTGTGCATTTGTCAGTGAACTGTGATGAGTCCGGTTCTCCATTGCAACCAATCTCAATTCTCAAGATGATGTATTGTCACTCATTACACTAACAATGGAAGAGGAATTATATAGGACGAGAGATGAAGGAGTGATGGGAGGAGACCAAGAGGAATAGATAGATATCGTTTTAGCACATTTGTGACATATTTACTGCTGTTTCACTTGAGTTGTTTTAGGTTACACTAGAGTCAAATGACAGAACAAGTTCAAGGCTATTTGAAAAATGTACCCTTCAGATAACTATGGATACATTTGTCGACTCACCAGTACTAGAATTCAGTTTCCCCATGCATATATAATAAGTCAAACTAGAGGCTACCGATAAATCATACACCTTTCCCCAAGCACAAACCATTACTATTAATACCCAAAATCCTTCTAACACAGAAGCAGATGGTATACTCTGATTTACACCATCGATCCATTTGTACAATGAAATTTTCCATGCCATTAACCATTCGCAAACCGTCACCCTCAATTTCCTCTCCCAATTTCATGCGCAGACCCTACCATAGACCTGCCTTTATACATGAAAACTCACCACTTGTCTGTTGCCAGTATGCAAAAGATTTGTTTTGGTCTTTTCCTAAATCAACTTCCACTGGATCAACAAAGCAAAGATGTGAACTAACAAAAGCAGAACAAGAAAAGAAAAGTATTAATTTAACTGATTCTGTGAGCTTGCAAAAGAAGAACAAGAATTTAGGCTTAGTTTTGAACAATTGGACGCAGTCTGGCTAGATGAAGACTCGGGCTAAAGTTACTCATCTATTTTTTCTTCTTCTTTAAACTACACGCTTAGAGACTCACGTGGACAGCTCAATTGGAGACTGATTTGACACTGTTGCCTGGGATAGAGGAATAAGAAACTTTTTACAATGTCATGATGGAGCTTGTTAGTTTTTTGGCTTGTTGCCCCTCCATGATTGTGACTGATAGTGATGCTAAATGTGCACTTACATGACCACAATATAATAGAATATGTACCTTTGCATTCGTGAAACGATAATTTCATTATCTGAACAAACTAAAGCAAACAACCAGAGATGAAAAGCAACTTCACAAACAACTAAATTATTCTACTCTAGTCTTTTTTTAGGTAGTTTATGGCAAAGCCACTACAGAGACGAACATAAATCGTTTAGCACCCTTAATCCCATCCCCTACGCCAGTCATTGCCTAAAGTTCACTAAATTCTGCTCTATAATAATCGTGAGCCGGACATTGTAGATGGTGATTGCATTCCTCTAGGAAGACTTCGGTGTTGATTTTAATGCCTCTCATGAACACTAAGGCGAATTTAAAGAGACCTGCAGAGGAAAAGAAATGAAACTTGAGTTCGCAGTTTCAGATTTTGGCATCATTTTTATTTTGTGGTATATAGTTGAGCATGTTTCCCTATATCTTGTGAGTTCAACAACAGCAAATTTATGAGTACATTTAATTTGTCAGGTTTTTTAAGAGTGGGCTAGCTATTTCACTACTAGCACATGAAAGATCAAACCAGATCTGAAAAATTGAAATTAGTGCTACGGGGAAAGGAGTACTGAGACTACAAATGGACAAGAGAGCAAGGTATACATACCAAGGGAATATGTTTCACGATATGATGGTCTTCTCCTCCATCCTTCAACCGTTTAAGTAGTTTGTCATTTGCCCGGACTACGAGTTCTTGGAGGGTTGGCATGTATTGCAGTTCCTCCGGGAGGCTTTGCAATCTCTCTTCCACATCATACACTACTAGTTTTCTCAAACATGGCAATATCACTTTATCATTTTCATCTCCTTCTTCATGTTTAAATCTCCATTCCTCCGCATCTAAAAACAGTTCAAGCGTCTCAAGTTGCAGATATGAATTAGGTTCCATGACCAGTTGTTGTCCAGTATAAGCAAGATGTAAATGCTTGAGGTGAGGAAGCTTAGATATAGCAGTGATGGACTCTTTCTTTCTCCAATAGGTCGAAATAAGAGTTAAAGAAACAAGGTTTTGATGAAATTGAATGGGTGATGTGCCTCCATTATGACTCATTTCAGCCTCTTCGATTATAGTGATGCCCCTGACCTCAAGCTCCCGCAATACTGAACAGTGTTTCAATTTTTGCAGATCAAGCGTCAAACAATGTGCTGGAGAACAATTCAAAGCTACTAAATATAATTTTTGGAGACAATTGAGGCTTGGACATTTATACAGTGCCTCTATCAGCTGCTGGCTTGAAATGTTCCACAGGTACAATCTACGAAGACTCTCTAATGCAGCAAGATCCTCCACCATCTCTATTCCTCCGACGTCGCATAATAGGACTTGCAAGCTTTTTGATTTTCCCAATTTTAAAGCGTTTACACGAGGGCCAAGAATGGAAATATCTGAAATGAAAACATACCTTAACTTCTCCATCTTCTCAAAGAAACTATTCGACCTTCTACGTGCATCTTTAACTTTTGTCAGATAACTAGGACTTTTAGTTGATTGACATTTACTGCGCTGGAAATCAAATGTCAACAAGTTTCTTAAATTTTTGATGGAATCGGGAATATATGGTCGTTCTAATAGACAAAGAGATACACTCAAATAATTAAGATTGATCAAATCCCCAATTTCATTAGGAAGATCAAGTCCAATTATGCCAGAAAGACGTAGGACTTTCAGTAACTTGAAACTTTTATGGATGGATCTCAAGGTCATGGCGTCTTCCAAAAAATTTAAGTTGCCTTCACTGTGACCCAGTTTGATGAGAGACCTACAAAAGATAAAGTTATATCTGCCGTAAACAAACACGTATATGACCGCCTTTAAATATATACTCGTCAAAAAGTAATATCATGGGACAATCTTATCAATGCGGGCTATTTACTAATTTGCATGTAGATAAATCATTCTCTGTCTTATCCACAGTGAAAGGAGGATATAGACTGACTCAAATAAATCTATAGTGGGAGCGAGCTTTGTTAGTCAAAGACTGTGGACAAAATGTGCGCTTGTTGTTGAGTGTGTACGGAGGGTCATAGAGGGGAGTTGCAAGTATGGAAGAGAAGAGAGTATTAGCTAGGAGGAATGTAGAGGGTGAGGCAATTAAGTGAAATGGTTTGCTGTATGAAGTAAAAGGAATAAATAGTGTCAGCAAAAGGGTCAAAAGAAAGGAGTATGTTTGAGTGTATTTAGGGGAGTATATCTTGAGATGGAAGAGTGTTAGTTAAGAAATCCGAGGGGTACAGGTGGTGTGAACTGTGAAGAGTACTTAATAGGTTTTTGTTGAGTGAAGGAGATAGGATACATGTTTAGGTATAGTGATGGTGGTTGTTTCTACAGAGTAAATGTAGGTAGGTGGATATGGCCCTAGAATAAAAGATATATAAGGATATATTTAGAAAGCCAACTATTTTTTTTTTCATAAGGTTCCAATAGGGGAAGAGTATGGTGAAAATAATAATGGGGACATGTAGTGGTCTTGTTTGGTTTGAGGGTGAATATAACAAGTGGTGTAAACTATAGAGGAAGAGGATGAATAAAAGCTACGGGGAAGTGGATTGTATGGATTAGTTTACAAGGGATCATTATTTGAGACTGCACTGGTGCAATAACATTTATTTAAAAAGAATGATAAAAATGGACGTGGGCAATAATAGTGAAGCAGTTGTACGCCTATCAATTTAGACCACGAATTAAACCTGCAGCCGCAGAAAATATATTGTAACTTACCTCATTGTCGCTAAGTCACTGTAACGGACATCTAACGTTGGCAGTAATAATGCTATCGTGTTTTTGCGGTCAACTTCCCTGAATCAAGTAATAAACAAGAAACCAGTAGAGTAAGAATGGAACAATGACAAAAGTCAACTGAAACAAACATATATCAGATTGTTGCAAAGTGAATGTTATCGGTAATTACCTTGTGTGTATAATGATACGCCGTGCTTGTACTTTGTTATTTTGAGCAGGCGTCCAATTATTTGATGTGGACATTATATCAAAGAAGGATTCTTCTTTTGCTTTCTGGATACAAAAATCTCGTATGAGATCATGCACTTGGAATTCTTCCAGCTCACCCTCAGAATTTCTTTCAATTGGTATTAGCAAGCATCGCTTGACCAACTCATCCAAGAACCGTGCACCCACGTCTTCTATTGTTTCTTCCAAATCTTGACAATCTCCAATTGTCACAAGATCCTCTGAGATCCATAGTCGGATCAACTCCTCTGTAGGAATAACGTAATCTTCTGGATATATAGCCAAATATATCATACATGACCTCAAACTAGGTGGTAGATCACGATAGCTTAAGAACAGCATCTCCTCAACTGATCCATAGTTGTTAGTACCCTTGCCTTTCAAAATGTTTGCCGCCATAGTATTCTTAATCCTCTCCCATTGATATAGTTGATCTTTTGTGTTTAAAACACCTGCCAGGGAGACTACTGCAAGGGGAGTCCCACTACATTTTCTTGACATCTCCTCAGCCAAGGATTCAAATTCCTTGATGTTGGCAACTTCTCTTCCCTCAAGAGCAATCTTGTAGATTAGATGGTATTTATCCTTCTGATCAAGAGGCTTTAAAGTATGGATAAAGTTTCTTGAGTTATGTGGGTTGATAGATGATAGTAGATCACTATTTCGAGTGGTGAGCAGTATTTTGCTTCCATTCGGAAAAGCATCTGAGATGTCATCCCATGCGTCTTGACTCCAAATGTCATCAAGGACTATAAGAGACCTTTTGTCTGTCAAAACTTGTTGAAGTTTCTCAACAAGTGCAGGTTTGGTTGATTGTTGTGGAACGTCTACTTTTAATTGTCGGAGGATCTCAATCAACAACCACTTGCCACTCCATTCTTGAGACACACAAACTAGTGCCCTTGTGGGGAAGTGATTTTTAACAGTAGGGAGATCATATATCTTTCTCATAAGAGTAGTTTTACCAGCTCCACCTGTTCCAACTATAGCCAAAAAAGATAACTGACTACACTCATCTTCACAAAGTTTATGTGCTAATATTTTGATGTCTTCGTTTAGGCCTACAACAAAGCCTTCTTTGGCAACTAAGACTTTTCCTGGTGTATCACGGAGTCTCTCGACATTGTCAGAACTAGATGCAATGGGAGTGTTGTGCACCAGCCGTAACATATTCAGCCTTCTGTTAGTCGCTTCAACATTTTTTTTAATCGACTCTATTTGGTCTCCCATTTGATGGATCGAATAACAATTACCCACCATGCTTGTGAATTTCAGGATAAAGTTTTTGTTTTCAATCTTCTTGTGAAATTTGAGAAAGTACGTGTCTACTATATCCTCACAACGAAAGGCAAGATCCCGTATTTCACTAGAAAATATTCGAAGGTGTGAATCGTGATTACCTTGCTGCTGCCCGTCCAATTCTTGTAATAGCAACACCATGAACTTAAGCTCAGCTAAAAGGCCATCAACTTCTTCCGGGACTTGATATAAATACTTTGCTTCATTAAAGGCTAAGGAACCAATCCCCTTGAGAACGGAGATAGCTGTTGAGGGATTGAAAGACATGTTGATGAAATCTGCTAGAAGTTGAAAGATTGGGGCATGGATGGTGGAGATCTGTTTCTTTTCGGATGAGGAAGACGCGGCAGATCTGGAAGAGAAGAAGAAGAATTCTCTGTGTCTCCGAGACTAATTGCACGCTGCTGCAGCTGTTGCGAGTCTTTTGGTAATGAAGCTGCTGTGCTGGTGGGTATTTATCTTTTGCTTCGAAGATGGCATAATTTTCTTTTCCTTATCGTGTAAACTGTCTTGAGCTGTTTGGCATTTTCTTGGTGGGCGCGCTAGTTGGTGGGATGTTGCTGTTGACGACTTTTTTTTTATTTTATAAAACTACCCAAAAGTTTCTACCATCTCCCACTCGCTTTGACCGTCTTGTGAAACGTTGTCACACATTGCCTATTTGTTAAAAATATAATCCTGAATTTTTAGTCACGTTCCTTTTCCTACTTATTTGCTAAAGAATAGGTCAATATAGACGTTGAGTCTATTTAGTTTTATTTTTCTATTAAGTTTAGGTAGCGTTCGATCTTCACGATTCGTGAGCTTCTCACGAATAATCCACATTAAGCCCCTTCGAACGCGGATGTGGTCCACCGCGAATTGGACTGATAAAGCTGAAATTGCACCTTTATGATAACGCAGCATATACCTGCGTTTGGGGTAAAAATGCTTTGAAGGAAAATAAAAAGAGTAGCAGTTTACTTATGTACCCCTGCGATCCACCAGGTTGTCAACGACATCAACTCCACATTTACTTCAGCATTCAACTCTGCAATGCAAAATCTTCCGGTAGATTACTATCCCGTCCATTATTTGAACTGGAAATCAACAACATATCAATCTTCTCAACCAATTACTGCATCCCATTCTCACACTCAGCCACTTTCCCAATTCCCCTCATCCTACAGGCTACACCGTCGTCATTAAATACAACCAGCCGCCATCGTTGAACTCAGGGTCGTTGCCACCAGATGAACCCTAGTTTCCAAACAGAAAAACGTGAGAGTAGTCCTTGACGACGGCATCGCTTAAATGTGAACCAGAAGTAGGGATGGCGTGCAGAGAACGATGGCTAGCACAGTTGCAGCATCCAGATAAAAGAAAGAGAAAACAGAGGGTATAAAAGTCTTTTGATGTCGTAGAACATATCGCCACCATCGAACACTTCATCCAATGACATACGTTAATCCCAGCGATTGTCAACGAATCGTGACGACATTAATCTAGAGATTAATCAGCCCAAAATTCACACTCTTGTTATCGAACGGCTAGTCAAAACTGTTACTATTATTTAGCTAGCTTTACTCATATAGCCGTTGTTTTTTTAGCTATAAAAGGACTGCTGTACTCCCTCAATTGACACACTGCAATACAATTCAATATCATTACTCTCTCTTCCGGTTATCTTTTTTTTCAACAGTGGCATCAGAGCTATTATAGCCAAAAGGCTACACCTTGTCCGTCCGTCTGCCTCCTCGGTACAAGTAAGAGTGTATCCCCATTCCTTTCTCTTCTACTGCGTAGCCGTACAACAAAATACCATCATCTCGCCACTATCACCACTGTCAAAAGCAACCACGGTGTGACTATTTGTCCTTTCTATACAAAAGTTAGAGCAGCCTTTTTTTATTCCCATTTTTTTTGTCGCTCTCGTCACTCACGGTGCCGGAAAGGACCAATTCAGCTTTGTTCCATATTTTTATTTCTACGTGAGGTGCAACTTTTGTGTGGTTGAAAAAAAACTGAGTGTGCGGCTGTCCCACCGTGAGAGAGTACTGAAAAAAGTCAGTGTATTATCGTAAGGAAAAAAAAGGAGAGTTCACACAAAATGAACGGCTCATCAAGCTCAAATTCCAACATATCAATTCCGGTGTTGGACGGAAAAAATTATAATCGGTGGTCAATTCAAATGCGGGTCATATTTGACTATCATGAATTATTTACGGTGGTGACGGATGGTGTTTCGGAGCTTGCAATAAATGCAACAGATGCTCAGAAAAGTTCCCACAAGGAGAATACAAAAAAGGATAAAAAGGCGCTCTACTTGATTCATCAAGGTGTAAATGATGAAGTGTTCGAGAAGATAGATGCAGCAACTACGTCAAAAGAAGCTTGGGATACCTTGGCAAACACCTTCAAAGGTGCAGAGAAAGTCAAGAAGGTGAGGTTACAAACCTTACGTCGTCAGTACGAGTTGCTGCAGATGGAGTCTTCAGAGACGGTGTCAAAATACATCAGTCGACTTCTGGCTTTGACGAACCAGATGAAGATTAATGGAGAAGCGCTGACAGAACAGTCCAAGGTGGAGAAAATCCTGCGGTCACTAACCCCCCAATTCGACAATGTCGTGATAGCAATTGAGGAGGCCCATGATACAGCCAAGATGACCGTAGATGAGGTGACGGGAACGTTGCAAGTACACGAGCAACGTATGAATGAGAGAAAGACTAAGAAGTCAATCGAGCAAGCATTGCAAGCTCAAGTTTCCCTCACCGATGAGCAAGATGATGAGCCAAAAAAGAAGCAAGGTGGTTCCGGCCGGAGAGGAAGAGGACGTGGATCATATAAAGGTCGTGGTGGCTACAAAAATTATGGAGGCCAAAGAAATCAAAATGACGATGAAGATAAGTCAAAATCTAACCGTCAACAAAATTACAATGGAGGTCATGGACGTGGCAAAGGTGGAGAACGAGGAAGGTATGAAAGATCCAATGTTCAATGTTATGCTTGTCAAAAGTATGGTCATTATGCCTCAGAATGCAGGAGTAGAGGCAAAAACCAAAGGGCAAACTATGTGCAAAATAGTGATGCCAGTGATGATAATGACCATACACTCTTGATGGTAACAAACGATGGAGAGAGTTCGGATAACCAAACTTGGTTCCTTGACACCGCCTGCACCAATCATATGTGTGGAAAGAAGGAGTTTGCTCAGCTGGATGAGTCAATTCACACCACTGTAAAATTTGGAGATGAAAGCAAGATCCCAGTTGCAGGCAAAGGTAAAATTCTCATCACCTTGAAGAGTGGGGACCATAAGTATATTTCTGATGTCTTCTATGTGCCCAAGTTGAGAACAAACTTATTAAGCATTGGCTAGCTACATGAAAAGGGGTATGATATGAAGCTTCATGGTGGCAAGTTGTCTGTTTCTGATGAAAAGGGTATATTAATTCTCACTGCTACTATGACTAGAAACCGTATGTTTCCAGTTGATATATCTAGTGGTGCTTATCATTGTTTGTCCACTATAATATCTGATGACTCATGGTTGTGGCACTTACGATTTGGTCATATGAGCTTTCATGGCCTGAAGAAATTATCTCGAGAAAATATGGTGAAGGGTTTACCCGAGATAAATCATCCTGAGCAGTTGTGTGAAGCTTGCACCGTCGGAAAGCATCACCGATCACCGTTTTCAGGAGAAGGAAAAAGAGCCAGCCATCCTCTTCAGTTGGTGCACTCTGATGTATGCGGTCCACTGAGTACCATGTCAAATGGTAACAATCGGTATTTTCTGACCTTTATTGATGATTTTTCTCGAAAACTATGGGTCTATATGCTGCAGAAGAAATCCGAGGTGTTTGAATACTTCAAAAAATTCAAGGCTCATGTAGAACGACAAAGTGGTTACTCCCTGAAGGTGCTGCACACTGATGGCGGTGGTGAATATGTCTCCAACGAATTCAAGGAGTATTGCGAAGAACAAGGGATAAAGCATGAAGTGACGTGTCCCTACACCCCTCAGCATAACGGTGTTGCTGAACGGAAGAACAGAACCATCATGGATATGGTGAGAAGCATGTTGAAGACCAAAGGGATGCCAAATTCTTTCTGGGCGGAGGCAGTTTCCTGTTCAGCATATATACTGAACCGCTCTCCGACGAAAGGTGTCTCAGGTCTTACTCCTGAAGAAGCTTGGACCGGTGTCAAACCAGGAGTAAAACATCTGAAGGTATTTGGCGCCATTGCCTATGCCCATGTTCCAGCGGAGACACGAAAGAAGCTTGATGATCGAGCCGAGAAAACCGTATTCATTGGATATGAACGGGGAGGATACAAGCTATTCAATCCAATGACGAAAAAGGTAATATTCACTCGTGATGTTACCTTTTCAGAAAATGAATCATGGGATTGGAATAGAAGTGGTGCCACAGATCCCAAGAGCCGTAATATCTCACTTATTGAAGAGGCAGAGGAGTCAAATCCAGAGGGAGGAGACTCAACACTTGATCAAGTTCAAACAGATGTTGGGAGACCACAGCGTCATCATCGACTGCCAGCACATCTTCAAGATTATGAGGTAAACCTTGATGATGAAGATACTGATGATGAAGAGATTGTGCATTTTGCTCTATTCACAGATCTTGAGCCAGTGACAGTGAAGGAAGCACTTCAAGATCCAAAATGGATGGCAGCTATGCATGAGGAAATTGAAGCTATTGAGAGAAATGGTACATGGGTCCTTACAGATCTTCCACCAGGACAACAAGCCATTGATGTGAAGTGGGTCTTCAAGACAAAGATGAAGCCCAATGGTGAGGTGGAAAGATACAAAGAAGATTGGTGGCGAAAGGGTTTAAGCAGAGACCCGGTCTTGATTACCAAGAAGTCTTCTCTCCAGTTGCTCGAATGGAGACTATTAGGCTGATCATTGCTTTGGCTGCTCAAAATCGGTGGAAGATTCACCAAATGGATGTGAAGTCAGCCTTCCTAAATGGCCCACTTGAAGAAGAAGTGTTTGTCAAGCAGCCTCCTGGCTTTGGTAAATTTGGAAGTGAAGGAAAAGTATACCGCCTGAAGAAAGCTTTGTATGGCTTAAAACAAGCACCCAGAGCTTGGAATAAGCGTATAGATGCCTTTTTTGGCACGAGTGGCTTTACAAGATGCCCTTCCGAGCATGCATTGTATGTGAAGGTGGATAAGTCTGGAGGTATACTAATCATATGTCTGTATGTTGATGACTTGATTATTACAGGCAACCGTCCCACGATGATTGAATCCTTCAAGAAGTCAATAATGAAGGAATTCGAGATGACTGACCTTGGGCTGATGACATACTTTCTTGGCATTGAGGTGATTCAAGGAAATGACGGCATCTTCATCTCCCAGAAGAAGTATGCTGCTGATCTCTTGCAAAAGTTTCAGATGTCGGACTGCAACCCAGTAAGAACACCTGTGGAGGTTGGAACCAAATTATCAAAAAATGAAGAAGGAGCCTATGTTGATCCAACCTACTACAAGCAGATTGTCGGCAGTCTCAGATATCTTACTTGTACGAGACCCGATATTACGTACGGTGTTGGCTTGATCAGCAGATTCATGGAGACTCCTCAATCACCACATTTGCAAGTAGCAAAGAGAATCCTACGATATGTGAAGGGAACATACGACCATGGATTATTTTATGGGTCTACTGATGATATCTCTGTTGTAGGATATTCTGACAGTGATTGGGGTGGAGATATAGATGATCGAAAGAGCACTTTGGGATACTGCTTCAACTTTGGAACAACCGCGTGCTCATGGTCATCCAAGAAGCAGTCCATTGTTGCTCTATCAACTTGCGAAGCAGAATATGTGGCCGCAGCAACAAGTGCCTGCCAGGCTATGTGGTTGCGATACCTAATGGATCACATCAATATGCCACAACAGAAGCCCACGACGATTTTTGTTGATAATACGTCTGCACTTAACTTAGCGAAGAATCCGGTCATACATGGCAGAAGCAAGCATATCGAGACCCGATATCACTATCTGAGAGATCAAGTTGCAAAGACCGAGATAGAAGTGAAGTACTGCAGATCGGAAGATCAAGTTGCTGACATTCTCACCAAACCTTTAAAGTATGATGCATTCGTCAAGCTGAAAGAAAGGTTGGGGATGACTTCGATAAAATTCAGGATTAAGGGAGGATGTTAAAAATATAATCCTGAATTTTTAGTCACGTTCCTTTTCCTACTTATTTGCTAAAGAATAGGTCAATATAGACGTTGAGTCTATTTAGTTTTATTTTTCTATTAAGTTTAGTCAAAACTGTTACTATTATTTAGCTAGCTTTACTCATATAGCCGTTGTTTTTTTAGCTATAAAAGGACTGATGTACTCCCTCTGTTGAGGCACTGCAATACAATTCAATATCATTACTCTCTCTTCCGGTTATCTTTTTTTTTCAACACTATTGTGTTCTCATGAGCAACCTTCTTCCACGTAGGGGCGGTCATTTAAAGTACTTTTGTATCAATCTTTTCACTTTACCTTTTATATTTTTAAATCAATGTTTTCAGGATCGCGATCCTACCGTAGGATCGTAATGGACCCCTAGGATCGGATCGTGGGATCGAATCGTAGGATCGAACGATCCTACAAAATTTGATAAACATAAGTTCATAGTTCATGTAATGTTGCATATTATGAAACTTCAATAAGAAAAAGCATGAGCCAACCTAAAAATCATATAAAATTTTACAGTAAATAAACCATGAGCAAAGATAACATATAGTTTCATCATCTTAAGCAATCGATAAGTAAGATAATACTCTTACAACATCAAAATATTAGCATGTGGAATCACAAATCCCATAATTCTGTTCTTAAACAAAAAAAAAATGTTAGATATGATACATATCAATCAGCTGGGACTGTCAAACATGCTTCAACATCTATGTTGGTGCCAGTGAGATGATGTTTCCGGCTTTCCGCCTATAAATACCCCCTACACACAATGTTGCAATACATGTACATGCACTTTACTTTTTCAGTAGCACGATCAACCTCAATACCTTGTTCCCATCCTGATCTGATCTATTACTGGGAGCAATTTTCCTTCTACCTACAACACAACCTTTAGGTCCAGCTCCAACCAGAATTTGACATTGCTGTTTGCCAGCTTCAAAACTTAAAAGTCCCACAACATTTATACTAGAAGATAATAAGAACAAATTAAGTAATTATTATCTATCCTCTAGCTTTATGAGATTTCAAATAAGCATTTCAGTCTAGTAGTTTGCCACTACGATTGACATACACTGATGTAACGCTAGTGTCTTTGCATCATAGTAGTCAAAAGAAAAAACTGAACCATTAAACTATAACAGTAACATTAAATTATAATGAGTTGGTAGCCAAATTGATTTTGGTAAATTATGCCACTGTAATATGCTAGATATTGATTAACATTTAGTTTGATAAAAACATAGCTGTTAAAAAAGAAACCAATTGTTCGCTGTTGTGTTGTTGTTCGCTGCTATTTTCTGGTTGAATGAAGAGGAAGATTGAAGCTAATGTGCTGCTGTTCAATTTTGGATTAAAGTTGTTGTGTTGCTTTCTCTTTGCTAGTTGAACAAAGAGGATTGAAGCTGCTATGCTGCTTCGCTTTGCTGGTAAAATGAAGAGGATTGAAGTTGATGTTCACTTTGGTGGTTGAATGAAGAGGGTTGAAGCTGTTGTGGTTGAATGAAGAGGAAGATTGAATAAGTTTGGGTTATAATTTAGGAAATACGAGTTTAGTCATTAGGTGAGGACGTGCGGTGATATCAGTGAATAAGATAAAGCTCATTTTATGTTTTTTTTTATATTTTTGTATGTTGTAAAATGTAAAATGGTGGGATCGGTGCTGGATCGCGATCCTGAACGATCCCACCGATCTTACCCGATCCTACCACGATCCTACCAAATTCAGTCTAGCACCGATCCAACTCGTATTTATGAGGTGGGATCGTAGGATCGTACGATCCTACGATCCGGATCGCGATCTTATGAACATTGTTTTAAATAAATATTATTTGTACCACTTTAATTTTTATCTTTCTTATATGATATGGTTGTTTTTTTTTTCTCATAGCAGTAAAGATATTGGTCATTTAAAAAATCTTTCTCAAATAATATGTAAAGTTTCTATTTCTAATGACAAATGTTAAGAAATGGAAAAGTAGTCCGGGTTAACAACTCGACAAATATAAACCTAGTCATCTCTTTCGGCCTAACCATCCACTCACCAATCTTGACTAAATCATGAGAGTGATCAGATTCGTCTGGATTACTAAATATCACTAGGACAGTTAAATATACACAACCACATATAGTTTACCTTAACACAGAGTTGCTTATGATACACTATTTTTTGGTTGATTTTATTAGATAATGTTTATAATGACCTTAATCTATATTTCACATCACTAATCCTCATCCCATTTACAAAACTGGTAAATTTGTACAAGTCTTGAGCTAACATCAAGACCGTTGCTTCCTCTCCACAATAGAAAATTTGTGCGGTTCTTTTGAGCAAAAAAAAAAAAAAACCCCCTTCTCTCTCTCATAATTACTTTTTATCGGATAGTTTGTTTTATCATTAGAAGTTAGAACCCCTTATAGTCAATTGGAGATTTTTTGTTTTTCGTAAACAAGTCGTTATGACCAATTAACAGCAAAATCGCCTTAAATTTTTAGCAATTTGTGAAAATTCACTTTATAAGAAAATAGGACCGGACGGGTCGGACATGTGTCCGCTGTTTAGGCGATACAACTAAGGACATCCATAATGGTGTGGATTCCACCCATAGTGGTAAAAAAGAAAAAAGAAAATGATGAGGTGGAGGAGAGAATATGTGAGAGGGTTGCTTAATTAAGAACCTGGAGAGAGAAGGTTCTTGCTGACACATGGAGAGAAAATGTGAGAGAAGAGATTATAATAATATTTTTAAGTGGGTGGAATCCAATTTCCTTATTGTGGATGCCCTAACAATTTAAAATGTAGAACCGACTATTCCTTGGGAACATGCCTTTAATATTCTTTTGTTGATTTTAATGATATTTGAAATAATTTACTAATGATTACGAGAAGGCACAAATACCCATAATTTTCCTTATCCCAAGCGCTTAATTAACCAATCGACATCCGGAAAAACTTCTATTTTCCTTTTTCGGGGAGCGCGTGCAACAATTTTTTTTTTCTCGCGTAGTACGTAAGGTGAACTTCTATTTTCCTTTTTCTTTTTTAAATATTTATTATTTTTCTTATTTTATTATAAAACTTTAAATTATTATAACTTTTAATATATAAGTTTAAAATAAAAAATAATTGTATCATTGTTCATCTAAATTCAAGCTCTTCAAAATAAGATCAGTCATAAATATATTTTGATAATTTTTTTAAAAAATTATTTTACGTGTATACGACGATACACTAAAATAATAATATGATTCATTAATTTTATACTATGATTTATTAAAATTAATATTATGATTCATTAATTAACAAGTGGTGAATTCGATGTTTTTAACTTTCTTGGGTAGGTTTTGAGGTGCTTTGGGGTAGGGTAATCTATTTGGAAGCCGTTATATACTTTAATGTGATGATGTACATATTTTAATGTGAGAATGTACATGTTTTAATGTGACAATGTACATGTTCTAATGTGAGAATGTACATGTTCTTAGTGAACATCTGTACATGTTTTTATGGTCATCTGTACATGTTTGTATGACCGTCTGTACAAGTGTTCTTCCTTATATGTACATGTTTTAATATAAGGATGTACATATTTATTGATTCGTATAGGTTTATATGACTATCTATATGTTTTTAATACGAGGATGTACATGTCTTTACGTGAGGATGTACATGTTTTAGTGAACATTTATACAGGTTTGTATGACCATCTGTACAAGTTTTTTTATACGTTTTATGCTCTATACATGTAAAAATAATTTTTTTAGAAGTTGTAAAATATATCCATGACTGGTCTTGTTTTGGAGAGCTTGAATTTAGATGAACAATTATATAATTTTTTTTTCATTTTGGACTTAATATTTTACAACAATTTAAAGTTTTGATGATAAAGAAAATAAAAGAAATAAAAAATGTTTAATAAAAAAATAAAAAATCTTTAAAAAAATTTAAAAAAGGGAAATGATATGCGCTCCGGCACGCTTGAAAACAGAAAAGAGAAAAAAGAAAAAAAAACAAAAAAAAAACAAAATCATGTTTGTGGCCGTTGGATGTAGCCAATTGGCTACAGTTGGTTGTAGGCAAGACAGCCTGCCAAATTCTTGGCTGCATGTTACTGTAGCTAGATAGCTACATCCAGAGGAGGGAACGCGGTTGAAAGGGAGAGCGCAGGTATGTTTTTTTTTTCTCTTTTATGCGCGCACATAGCCCGTTAAAGATTTTTTTAAATTTTTTTCTTTTTCTTATTTAATTATAAAAACTTTAAATTGTTATAACTTTTAATATATAAACTCAAAATGGAAAAAAATTATATCATTGTTCATCTAAATTCTAGCTCTTCAAAACAAGACCAGACATGGATATGTTTTGACAACTTTTTTAAAAAACATTTTTACATGTATACCATGATATTTTAATGTGAGGATGTATGTACATATTTTAATGTGAGAATGTACATGTTTTGATGTGACGATGTACATGTTTAAATGTGAGAATGTACATGTTCTTTAATGAACATCTGTACATGTTTGTATGGTCATACGTACATGTTTTATGACCGTCTGTACAAGTGTTCCTCCTTATATGTACAGATTTTAATTTAAGGATGTACATATTTAATGATTCGTACAGGTTTATATGACTACCTATATGTTTTTAATGCGAGAATGTACATGTCTTCACGTGATGATGTACATGTTTTAGTGAACATTTGTACAGGTTTGTATGACTATCTGTACAAGTTTTCTTTTACGCTCTATGCTCCATACATGTAAAAATAATTTTTTTTAAAAGTTATTAAAATATATCCATGACTGGTCTTGTTTTGAAGAGCTTGAATTTAGGTGAACAATGATATAATTTTTTTCTATTTTAAAATTATATATTAAAAGTTATAATATTTTTAAAATTTTGTGATAAAAAAGAAAAAGGAAAAAAAAGAACAAAACGTTAGAATTAGTAGTGCGGGGCGCTTTTTTTTAAAAAGAGAAAAAAAGTGCGAGGGGAGGGGATGTAGCCTTATTTGGCTACTGGCAGTTGTAGCCAAGACACTCTGTTTATTTAATGGATTGATCTTTATATGTTAAATCTAAACTCGAATAGGTACAATTAGCCCATGTAACCCATTTAATTATATAAAAAAAATACTTTTAACTAAATAACAAGATGTTTGTAACACTATGATTCTATTAGTTTTACTTTAATTCAATCTTTCTTTTGTCTTTGATATTAGTATGTCTTATTGATATTAAAATTTGATCAAAAAATAATTAACCTATAGTTTATAGTATATATATTTAATATAAACGGATTAAACATGCGGGCTAAACGTAATAAACTCAAACCCAACACTAATATTCAATTGGTCAACAAAGACACGATCTGTTTATTTAATCGTGTCACATTTTTAAAATCCAAACAGGTAAAATTTATGTCAGACTGATGTTTGTCAAATGGGTCGCGTTAAAATTACCACCAATACCTTACGGGAGCATTGACATAAGTTTTATTTTGAGAAATTCGCCAAATACCCCTTAGATTTTAGATACAACTTACTATAAGATACACTATTTTTTCCTTTTCAATATGAAATACTCTTTGATCAAATTCTGACATAGTATAGTTTAGATATCCCATTTTACCCATTTATCACATGTCCTACAATAATCTCAATAACATATGGTCAAACATTTCTTTTCAAAATATTGTATCAACTTTAAACAAACACTAAAAAATTATTAAATCATATAAATTAAAAATAATATTGAAAAAATGACTAAAATTATAAAAAACAAAAAACATAAAATATAATTAAAATCATAAAAGTTAAAATTGTGAAAAATGGCTTAAGACACTACTTGGTAAATGTTACATAAGGTCAAAACAATTGTATCGGAAACTTAAACTGTAAAAGAGTTATAATAATCTTTTAAAATTTGAAATATTATTTAACGAATAAAATCATTATGAGTGTGAAGAATGATTCAAAATTATAAATATTTATAAAAACCCAACATAAATCATTAAAATCATAAAATTTGAAAAAGAAATATAATATATGTAATAATAAAATGTTTTAAAAGCACAATAATTGTTAAATCTATCACTTAATTTCAAAACAATTATAACAAAGCACTTAAATCACCAAAAAACATATTAAATTTAATAAATTATTAAATAAGTAACAAATTCATATAATGTATCACCATTATAATTTCTCCATAGATTTGTAATTTTATATTTTGGTATTATACATATTTTATTTAATAATTTTATTATTTATAAATTATTTAATGATTTTTTTATAATTTCTAGTTTTGTTAAAATTAATTTCACATTTATCATTTTCTGTATTTTGTTCAAATTTTATACAATTTTCAAATATATATAGCTTGAGATTATTTGTGGGGTATGTGATGGAAGGGTAAATGGGAATATCAAAAATATACTATGTCAAAATTTAAAAGGATAGATACTACTCAATGAGGAAAACCAAGGCTAAAGAGGGTTGGGTTGCTATAAAGGTAGATCTAGAAAAAAAGCCTATGATAGACTATCTTGGAATTTCATTAGGGATACCTTACATTGTCTTAATATCCCTAGACATATTATCAATCTTATTATGTTTTGTGTTGAATCGGTTGGTATGAGAGGCCTATGGAAGGGATGCCAATCTGAGACCCTTTTTCCTTCTAACGGCATTAGACAAGGGGATCCTATATCCCATATTTGTTTGTGTTATGCATAGAAAGATTATCCCACATCATAGGCAGGGGTGGACCCAATGTAGAGCGTAGTGTGTCAACTGACACACATGCAATTCATAATAAAGCTAAAATTTATTTATATGCTATAACTAATCATGTTTAGTTAGGTGTTTTGACACTCTTGTGTTGATAAATATGAGTTGAATTCAAATATGATTAATGATTTTGTTTATTTCATTACAGAATATTATGTAAAATAAATTGGGTTCAAGGCTAAATAATGACCTTAATAATGTTGTATTTCACTTTGTAAATCACTCTTCATCCGTGTATTTTATATTTTGTTTTTAATTTTTTTAGTTTTATTTTAGTCCTTATATATTTTAATTGTATCTTTCTTTCCTTACCTAATATTGTTTATTTTCTCTAATCTTGATTTATTATGCACTTCCACCTTTCCACCTTTTTTATCTTTAAGAACAACAAAGGCCCTAAAGTCAATTACTTAATTTGTTGGTTAACATTTGCTACTTGTCAACCTAAATTTATTCTTCTAGTATGTTCATGAATGATGCTTTACTAATTATATAAAAAGCTTATTGTTAACTTCAATAATCTGAATTCATAAGTTTGACACACCTAACTTAAAATTCTGGGTCCGCACCATAGGGTGGCATGTTAGAAATAAAAGCTGGAAACCAATCAGAATCTGTCATAGTGGTCCTTGTATTTCTCCCTTGTTTTTTGCGGATGACTTAGTTCTTATGGGGTATGCTTCTGAGGCTAATATCTCGTGCATGAAATCTGTTTTGGACATATTCTACGTTACTTCTGGTGAGAGGATAAGCTTGGAGAAATCCAAACTCATTTTTTCCAAAAATGTGGTGCCTAGGAGTAAGCTTAGAATTAGTCAAGTGGTAGGCACTCCCTGTAGCTGATAACTTTGGTAAATATCTTGGAATTAACCTAATCTAGGGTAGAATCAATTCAAACTTGTTCTCTGATTTGGTGGAAAAAGTTAGAAGTAGGGTTGTGGGCTGGAAAGCCAATTCCCTGTCCTTGCTGTGCGTTTAGTTTAGCTAAATCTATTATTGAAGCAATTCCTACTTTTAATATGATGTCCCAAAAGATCCCTACTAATATTTGTGCTTCTATTGATAAGATTTGTAGGTGTTTTCTATGGGGTCATAAGGAAAATGACAGGAAATTGCATATGATTGCTTGGCCCTCTATATGCAAACCTAAATCTGAAGGTGGTTTAGGTCTTAGGGATATTAATGTTATGAATAAAGCTTGTCTAGCTAAACTGAGTTGGAGATTCCTTCAAAACCAAAATAGCTTTTGGGTTAAGGTTCTAGCTAATAGTACAAAGACCACATAGATCAGACAGTTAGATCAACATCTAGTATTTGGAAAATTGCTTATTGTAAAACATGCTAGTATCTTTTGTTCTGGATCTAGATGGAAATTAGGTGATGGAAAAACTATTTCTTTTTGGCTGGATAAGTGGTTGTATGATGAACCACTATGCTCCTTCATATTGAATAATGCTGATGTGATTTACTGCTAAGGTTTCATATTTATGGATTAATGGAACTGGTTGGAATTTTGACTATCTTAATGGTATACTTCCAGCTAGGATTCTAACTACCTTGTCTAGTAAGTTATATCAGAGGAGGCAGGGACTGACAGCATTGTCTGGTCTACAATAGTAATGGTTTACTATCAGTATCCAGTGCGTATGCTAGATTGACTAGTAATGGGTTTAAAGAGCATATTTGGAATGTGATATGGAAGCTCAAAATTCCTGAAAAAACTAAATGCTTTCTCTGGTTTACGTCTCATAATGCTTTGAAAACGAAATCATTACTTTTCAGATTTGGTCTTATTGCTACTCACACTTGTGATGTTCGTGGTGACAGAGAGGATACAGAACATATATTAAGATACTGTTTTGTTGCATTAGAGGCCTGGAAGATGGTTATATCTCTACCACTGGACTCTTCCAACTTAAGTTTTAGAGACTGGTTGCTCACAAACCTGAGTTGCTCTCGTTCTGTTACATGATTCGAGGGATTTAAGTGGGCACAAATATTTGTTGTCACGTGCCAGACCCTTTGGCACCGGAGAAACACCAAGTTCCATAATAATTCTAAAACAAACAGCCTTCCTATTATGTCTTTAATCTATCATAGATTCAAAGTTTTCTTTCTCACTTTATTCCTCTTCTGATGCAAGGTTTGAGATGAAAGGCGGGACAGAACAAAGGGATGGGAACCACCTCCTCCAGATACTTTGAAGATAAACACGGATGCATCCAGAAAACAGTCTGGCGAGACAGCAGCAGCAGGTGCTGGTAGGGACTGTAAAGGAGAATGGATCTGCGGCTTTTTCGGGAAAACTGGGTGATATTGATGTGCTCGAAGCTGAACTATGGGGGTATATGTGAAGCTCTAAACATGGCACGAAGTCAGAGATACCAAAGAATCATAATAGAATCGGATTCAGCTGAGGCAGTTCGGCTTCTGTTAAGGGAGATCCATCCCAGCCACCCCTAGTGAATCTTATCTCTAGATGCGAATTTCGGTTGCATTCTCTCAGTTGCTGCTCTTTGTAATATTAGCCGTGAGCAGAGAACTCTCTAGCTGATAGTCTAGCCAATCTGACGTTTAATTCAGGTTGGGCGTGTATAAACTTTGTGGAACCACCGGGTAATATCCTTTCCATACTTCCCCGGAGCGACCTCCAGATGTAACATTACTTCAGTTTAATTGAAATAAATTCCCATGCTGATAAAAAAAAAAAAAAGAAAAACTCAGACGTATATTGTAGTAAGTTATAAAAGATAGAGGGTATTCGATGAAATTCACTCTAACCTCACCATATTTGACTCCCTTTAATTTTTGAACAAAAATGAACTCTTTGAGTTGTAATTATTAGTATGTTATTGTTTATCTATTGTCACTCGTGTATTGTTACTTTGTTAACTAGTCACTCATAAAAATTGGTAAAAATATCTACTTATGATATCTTAAAATAATAAGAAAATATAGATTAATTTTTTTCTAATTTTATAAATTATAAAATATTTTCTTAAATGTAAATATTTATTATATGCACTTTAAAAACTGTGTGAAAATTACATAATTTTTATATTTAATTACGCAATATTTAATTAAATTTGTAACTAGACAAGTTATAAGATTATAAATTAAATTAAGGTAACTAGTGTTAAAAGAAAATTTACGCGGGGTAATTTTGTATTTCAATAATTTGATATAATTTATCTATTTTTTCATTGAAATAAGTTTATATCCAAATATTCTTCATGGTGCTCATTGGTCGTGGAGCAAAAAATAACTCTTGTAAATTAAAATTTTAGTCGGCATGCCTATGTTGTTTTTAAAAATCGTGTTTTAGACCAATACCCTGTTGGTTTAGTGGTGATTGGGAGTTGGGACTGAACTCGGTAGGGAGGACCATGGTTCGATCCCCGCAATGGCTATTGGGAGGAGATTGGAATCTATCCACCCAGAACTGATCCCCGATCCAGATGTAGTCCAATAGGGCGAACCGGGTGGTAGACAAAAAAAAAGTGTTTTATGAGGTGTCTCCTTCCTAGGCTACACCACTTTTCTTTATATATATATATATATATTTGTCTTTTTGCAAAGTTTTAAAATATTGTAGTTTATTAAATATAAGCCCAAATAACATAAATTTATATCGTTGTTCATCATAATTCGAGCTCTTCAAAATAAGACTCAATATGAATATTTTTTATTAATTTATATTTTTTATGTACATATGTATTAAGATTCACCTTAAAAATAAATAAAAATGTAATTATTTTTTATGTTTTGGCAGTGCTAGTTTTTCATAGTGTTAGCCAACCTAGCGTTATATAGTGGTCATTGTTATCTTTTTTTTATTGCATGGTGGTTATAACCAAACCACATTAGCCTACTCAACCGCATTAGATACTTTGATGGTTCCTAGCTTCTTCGACGGTTCTTAGCTTCTTCGACGGCGTTAGATTCTTCAACAACGTTACCGTCTTAGGATTGTATATGGGGGTAGAGTTATCTTTATTCTTTGAGTGGTGGTTAACAACCAACCACATTAACATTATTCGATGACTTAACTGTCATATGGTATGTTTGGGGTTCATCGTATCATTTTATTGTTCTTTTATTGAAAAGTGAATCTTATGTTTAACAAAAGTGAATCATACTACATACTTATGCGAGAATTATATGAACGTTTCATTTATTGAAAAGTGAATCTTTCGTTAAGAAAAGTGAATCTTATATTTTCAAAAAGTGAACCTTTATCATTAAATAATGTGAATAAAATTTTTAAACGAGGAATCTTATGTGAGAACAATATGAACCTTTGGGTTAAGAATAGTAAATCTTACCACAAGATTATGCGAGAACAATATGAAACTTATTGAAAAGTTAATATTTCGCTTAAGAAAAGTGAATCAAATGTTTAATAAAAGTTTTTATATAAGAAAAGTGAATCTTATGTTTAGAAACAATGAACCACAAACTTATGCGAGAACAATACGTAAAAGAAAAGTGAATATTTCGTTTAAGAAAAGTGAACCTTTCACATTAGAAAATGAGAACACTTTGCGGAAGAAGACAACAATTGTTATTAAGCTTTGTTGCTGGGTGAAAAGTTCTACCTGCTAACAATCTTGCTGCTGAAAACTTCTTTTTAGGTATGATTTTATTTTTTAAAACTAGGTTAATGTCTAAAGTACTCTTTTTTGACAATTAATGTTTTAGGGTGATGAGAGAATATGTGGATTTGTAGTAAATAGAGACAAGACTGCTATGTACGATTGTACATGTATACTCATTGGGGAAACAATCTCCATTAATGCAATCAATGGAATGTGTTTGATTTTATCAACATGGATCAAAAGCTCACAAGAATGTTGTTTAAAATATTTATTGATTTTGTACATTGGATGGCTGTCAAAGATTGTTTTAAAAAAACTATTGTTTGGTAATAGATCTAAAGATCAAAACTAGCTTTCGAATGCATAAATTAGTGTTTGACAAATAAATACAATTTAGCGTCCAAAAATTGAAACTAGTGTTTGAATATATAAATTAGTGTTTGACAAATAGATACAATTTAGCATCCGAAGATTGATATTAGCGTCCGATAAGTGGACATAATTAAGTGTCTGATGGATATTTGACGCTAAAGATACAAATTTTGGATTATGTTATGTTATGTAGCGTCTGATTGTAAACTTGCGACCAATTGGTGGACGCTATTTTGTGTATGACTGTGGATGCTAAATATCGGATGCAAAATAGCATTTGAAATAAATTGATTAAATTAACGTCCAGACTCTTAGCGTCAGATGAATGTCAGACGCTAAACGTCAAAAACAGACGTTAATCACATTTAGCGAACGCTAAACATCAACCCTAACCCAACTCATTTTAAATATCTTTAACCCAATCCAATCTAAGACATAGTTTGGTCTAAAAATAATAATTATATACATTATTATATATTTATTATTCATAAATATATTTTTTAGTTTCGGGTAGGGTCATGGTTTGGATCTCTACCTTAATCCAATGCACAAAATTAGCTATTATTACCCTAACTCAACCCCAAAAAGAAATGGGTCAATAATCAAGACCCTAATCCGTAAAATTATTGGTTGGGTTCGGGTTGGTTTTCGGAATGAATCAAAATTGCCAGGTCTAATGTCATACCATAAACTTAGAATGTTGCTTCAAAAGTTCATATACCAAAAAACACCCTTGTATTTACTGGATTACTGTGAATATATAGTACATGTTAATTTATCTTTCCACAACCATAATCGATCATTTATAATGCATCTTTCACAAACATAATCGATACTAATTAAGTGACTAATCTTTGGTTTGGGGACAGCTGCTTTGGATTCTGCTGTTAGAAGTTGAGAAGCTATTTACTAATGATTTATAGAAATATCAGCTGCTAGTAATTGGTGTTTGGTGAAACTTCTGTTGGTGGTTTTAAAACGCAGAGACTGTTGTTAAGTCCTGCTGCTGGAAATTAAGCTATTGTCTGATGATTTTACAAAAGTCATCAGCTGCTGATTTGGATGTTTGGTTGGGGAAACCTACCAATTTTAGAAATTAAGAAGTTATCTACTACCGGAAATTGTTCCCTAAACGAGCTCTAAATCGTAACTGCTTACAACCGATAACTAACTAAGGGTCGTTCCATCGGGATATCGATGTGCAGACCGTCGAGGCTACGGGAAAGCCGCATATAAATCTGTGCACTCCTCCCCATTTGGCAGTCCAGTCAGCTGCTGACTGGATTGTTTTGCTGACTGGGCTGCCTTTTTACTATATTAACTTTAATTGGTTCTAAATACCACATTGTTTCGATGAAGCCATATAAAATACACACCATAGCACAAGGTTGATTTCCAGACTCTTCTTGCCTTCTTACCTAGTTGCACGGCAAACCAGTCTTCATATATCTCTTTCATTGATGACTTGAAGCTAAAGGGAATGTTCCACCAATACAGTACGTTTACCCATACTTTAGCTATCACCGATCACCAAAAAATAACATGCTCCACTTCTTTCATAGCCCTCTTACACCACGGGCGGTAGTAGCTTTGTGCAATCGGGACCAAACTCCTTTAAAAAAGCAGGCCTCTTGTCGTTGGTCTTCTAATGAGTGTGAACCACAGGCATACCGCCACCCTGGGAGCACATAGGCCATGCCAAATACGTCTGACTTCGGGGATTTCATTTGCTTACACCTCAGCTGGGGGGGTGATCACCTCGGTGATTTCCTTGGTAAAAGACGCACGCCCATGCATTGCCCATGCACTATCATTGCTCTGGTTGGGAGAGGTGGGCTTGAGTGATAAAATGCTCCTAAGTTCTGACTCATCTCCTGTTCGAACACAAACAGCGGACGGCGCCACTGTATATTCCAACTCCAGTTGCCTCGCACCCATTCACCTATATTTGCAATCACATTTTCCTGTTGGTTACTGACACTGTATAACCGGGGAAACTTCTCCCGTAATACTCCCACTGGAGTCCAATTATCCAGCCAGAATCTCGTCTCTTCTCCATTACCAACCGATACTTTCGCACGTTCGTCAATGAAGTTTTTCAGTCTTTGATCGCCATGGGTGTGCTTGATAATTAAATACCAGATTCCTCTCTGTCGATTACTCACTTCATCCATTTCCCCGGATACAAGCCCTTTCTTGTCTGGTAGATGGACTGGACCACCGACTTCCATAATGGGGAAAGGTTTTGTGCATAACTATACCTCCATTTAGTGAGGAGGGCCAAGTTTTTCTTGCGCAAGTTTGAAAACCCCAGTCCCCCACCTTCCTTCGGTTGTGACAGTCTATCCCATGATACGGTACAAAGGAATTTATTCCTAGTTTTTCCCCAAAAGAAGTGCCTTTGCAGTGCCACTAATCTTTTTCTCACCTTCGCAGGAATGATGAACAAACTTGCGTAGTATAAAGGTATTGCGTCAAGAACCGATCGAATGAGCACCATTCTCCCCGCTTTTGATAGACTTGTTGACTTCCATGTAGCAAGCTTACTTTCTACTTTACGCAAAACCGGTTCCCATGTTGTTTCTTTCCTGGTGTTTGCGCCCAAAGGGCAGCCTAGATATGTGGTAGGCAACAATCCTATCCAACACCCAAAAATATTCCCAACCAAGCACTTTTCTTCTTCCGTTGTGTTGATGCAGAAGGCTATCGATTTTTCCATGTTCAAACTGAGACCACTTATTACGGCAAAGGAAGTAAGTATTCGGTGAAGTTGAATCAATTCTTCCTTACGAACCTCACAAAATAGCATTACATTGTTTGCAAGCTGGAGATGAGATACTCTAACCTGTCGTGCTCCCACTTTCAATCCCGAGAATTCTCCTACCTCCACTGAACCTGTTATCAACCAATGAAGTATTTCCACCACAATAATAAACAAAGAAGAAGAAAGCGTATCACCTTGGCGAATGCCACGACCAGGAGAGAAAGGCTTAGTGGGAGAGCCATTTACTAGGATTGAAATCCTAGCTGTTGAGACGCATTCCTTGATCTAATTTCTCCATCTATAACCACATCCCATCTTCTCTAGCATTATGTCTAGAACCTCCAGGAAGGAAACGAAATCATAAGCTTTCTTCAGGTCTATCTTCAGCAACATACCTTTTTCTTACTTTTTTTCAGCCAAGTTATGACTTCATTAGCAACAAAAGGTCCTTCAAGAATGTTCCTCCCTTTAATGAATACTGAATGTGTCTCTCCAATAATTTGGGCAGTAGCGGGCTTAATCTGTTACTCAATAATTTTGCAATTACCTTGTATAATCACCCTACCATGCTGATGGGCCTATATTCCTCTAAACGGGCTGCCTCCACCTTCTTTGGAATCAAGGCAATCCATGTGGTATTAGCTTCTCGCTCCATTTTTGAAGAGATGAAATTTTTTTGCACATCCTTAGAAAATTATTTGCCCAATACATGCCATATCCTCTTAATGAATTTCATATTATAACCATCAAAACCCGGTGCTTTGGAGCTATTACATTGGAGGACTTTGTCTGATTTCCTTCATGGACGGTATAGTCTCCAATTGTGTTGCCTCCTCATTCGAAATTACTGGGTGATTCACTGTCGGTGGACTAATACCCACTAGCTGTTGAGCATGATACAAACCAGCGAAATACTCAACCACATGACTTTTTATTGCCCCGGGTCATCAAGTACTCCCAAATCGGTCAACAAGCAGGTAATGCGCTTATTACGCCTGTTGAGAGTTGCTCTCATATGGAAATAACGGATGTTGTTGTCCACGTCCTTAATCAACTTATCACGGGATTGCTGCATCCAATATATTTCATGCTCTCTTTCTGCCCTTCCAACCTTCTTCAAGGCTGTACCCTCGCGTTCTCTATATCACTGGACAAGTCACCTTCTTCTATCCTCTTCTCCACTTTCCTGAGTTCCTCCTTTGTATCAATGACCCTTTGGTTTAACTCCCCAAACACTTCTTTGTTCCAGCGCCTTAACGACCCCTTGAGCCATTTCAACTTCTTCAGTGTGGTACCATATGTATGAAAAATACACAATTCACTATATAAGTGTTAAAATATACCATACAACAATAGCAATACACTACAAAATAAAAATGATTTTTATCAGTTTTGAAATTTGTTATGTAATTCACCACTTATTAATTAATGAATCATAATATCAAAACTAATGAATCATATTATGATTTTAGTATATCGTTGTATATATGTAAAAATAAAAAATTTAAACAATAATGCAACACAAAACAATATTTGGTACGTAAGAAAAGTACATGATTCACCATATAAGGTTTAAAATACACCGTACGACAATAATAATACACTACAAAATAATAATGATTTTATCGTTTCTCAAGTTTACAATCTAATTCCTCACTTATTAGTTAATTGATCATAATATCAATTTCAATGAATCATAATATCAAATTTAATGAATTATAACATCATTTTAGTGTATCATCAGTAACATATAAAAATAACAATTTTAAACAATAGTACAACAAAACAATATTTGGTACGTAAGAAAAATAAATGATTCACCATATAAGGTTTAAAATACATCATACAACAATAATAATACACTACAAAACAATAATAATTTTTATCTGGTTCTAAAGTTTATAATCTAATTTCCCACTTATCAGTTAATGAATCATAATTTTAATTTTAATTTTAATAATTTTATTATGATTTTAGTGTATTATCGTATACATGTAAAAATATTTTTTTTCAAAGTTGTCAAACCATATTCATGACTGGTCTTGTTTTGAAGAGCTTGAATTTAGGTGAATAATGATACAATTTTTTTCATTTTGGATTTATATATTAAAAGTTACAACCATTTAAAATTAATTCTAATTTTCTTCTCATTACATGTGCCACATCTACAGTCCAGTCACATGATGACTAGACTGCCACATAGCATACCGTGTAGTAATCTATGCGAGCCCACCGTTCCGTCAAAGCTGCTTAAAGTTAGAATCACAAAAATTTCAAAACTTTCTTGGAAAATTCATACTAAAATGTTTCATAATATATGATATATCTTTTCTTTTGAAATTATCCCTCTTATACTATGAAATTGTTTTGAAATTCATAAAATGTCACGATTTGGTAATAGTTGTTAACCATGTCTTAGAAAATGACCACATTATCCCTCACAATTTTATTTTTATTTTTTAAAGAAGTTTGTGATTTTATTACGACAATTTTTTTTATTTTTTTTAAAAAGCTCACAAAATATCCCAATTTATACAAAAAAATACGAATATACCCCTGTTTTTATAAAAGATTTACAATATGCCCATATTTTTTTACAAACAAAGTTTACAAAATGCCACTATATTCCTTTTAAGCTGTTTTAACAACTATTTTATATTTAAACAGAAAGGCTTACTATAACGTATGGGTTTATGGTTTCTTTCAATGCTGGGTACTGGTGGTGCAAGATTGATATAATCCTCATCCTAAAGTAAAACATAGTTTCAAATAAACCACAAACTCATCAGTTATAGTATACCCTGCCAAATGAAATGTTATTACATGACACTTTGAAAGTTTTTACATTAAAATGAGACTTATATCAATCTTACATCACCGGTGTTCACTATCGAAAGAAACCACAAAAACAACACGCTACTGCCATCATCATCGGCTAAAAGTGTGGCTCTTCGTTGTCACCCGGAGAATTCCAGTTAACCTTGCTTGTTTTTCAAACAACAAGTAGTATCCATGTGAATTCCTGAATCGAGACGAGAAACTTGGAATTCTGTAACAGGTTATTATAACCTTCTCTACGCGACATGGGTACGTTTGTCATTTTAAACTAACTAAAGAAAGTGTAAATAAAAAGTTTGTTGGTTGCTTTGTCCAGTTGCGTTGTGCGAATCACCCAATGATTTTTTCTTATAAGCCAAACAACACTTCTTTTTGTCCTTCTATTGACGAGGGAAAGCTTGTCCTTGTCGACGTCTATAATCTATTATAGTACTAGGAGTGTTGAGTACTACTAGTAGTTAGTTTGTTATAACTTATAATAGCGTGACCGTGACCACAACAAAGTCGAGAGAGATTGAAAATCAAACCTAACGCATAAGTTCACCAATTTCACTATATAATTATTCCAAATGAATCCCACTTCTTGCTAACTGTCACGAAAATGATTTGCTTATCATACGAATTGAAACTTTTTAGAAGATTTCCCTTCAAAAAAAAAAACTTTTTAGAAGATCCGCTTATTTTTGTTAAGAAGAGTTGATAATGAATCATATCCATTGTTAGATGAAAATGTAAGAGATAGAAATATATATATATATATTATATATATGAAAAATATAATTTGATAATTAATGTCCATAACACAAAGATATAAGTAATAAGCTAATGAAATAAATAGATGATATGATCACGAATTACCTGTTGTTCATATTTTCCATTTTTTGTATTTTGAGTAATTCAACTTCATATATTCTAATTTGATGATCCCATATAAAATAGGATGAAAGAGGGGATGCTGTATAGACTATACTCTAAACCAGTGGCGGATTCAGGAGCTTTGTCTCAGGGGGCAAAAATTTTTTTTGACACTTTTTTTACTTTTTCAAAAATTTATAAGAGCATTTGACAAATTTTCAAAAGTCTCGGGGGGCCGGTGCCCCGCCCCCTTTGGATCCGCCTCTGCTCTAAACCATATTTGCAGTTTATTGAACTGTCATAATCAATCAATGGGAGGGAGTCAAGCATCATTATTATCTTCAAAAAATATCATGAATATCGAGGAATTAAATATACAACATAAAAGAAGATTTAGAGACGTATGCTACATCATATTTCAGTGAGCTATTTACGCACACTCAGAGAGAAATTAATCAGCATTTCCTCGCAGTCGTAGAAGACAAGGTCCAGCCAGAGATTCATGATGCCCTCTCCAAAGATTATACGGTGGATGAGATTAGTCAAGTCCTCTCTCAGATGGACGGTAGGAAGGCCCCTGGCCCGGACAGTTTCAATGCCTTCTTCTATAAGAAATTCTGGGGTACGGTAGGCAACGATGTGTCTCAAGCTGCCCTGGATATCCTTAATGGGGGTCCCATTCCCCCTGGTCTCAACCACACTTTTGTTACGCTCATCCCCAAAGGTTCATCCCCTTCTGGGCTTTCTGATTATCGACCGATTTCTTTATGCAATGTCTTGTACAAGATTGTCTCCAAAGTGCTCGCTAACAGGCTCAAGCCTTATCTCCCAAGCTTGATCTCGCCCGAGCAGTCAGCTTTTGTTTCTGGCCGGATAATTACTGATAATATTTTAATTGCTCAAGAGGCCTTCCATTTTCTTAAGGCCTCCTGTAAGTCTAAGCACGGGGCGGTCGCACTGAAGCTTGATATGTCGAAGGCCTATGATAGGGTTGAGTGGGACTTTCTCTTCTCGGTTCTGCGGAGAATGGGTTTCCCGGAAAAATGGCTCTCCCCAGTTTTAAATTGTATCACTTCGGTCTCTATGTCTATTCTGATCAACGGCTCTCCGGGTCCGGTTTTCCATCCATCGCGGGGGCTCAGGCAAGGGGACCCGATTGCCCCTTACTTGTTCATTCTGTATCTTGAGTCCCTCTCTTGTGCGCTGAAGCTGGCCGAGGAGATCTCGCTGTTCTCAGGTATCCGAATCTGCAGGGGTGCCCCTTCTATCTCCCATCTCCTTTTCGCAGACGATTGTGTTATCCTTTCCCGGGCTAGTAACGACGATCTTTCCTGTATTCGTGGAATCATTGAGGACTTTTCTAGCAGCTCCGGTCAGATTATTAACAGGGCAAAATCAGAGGTTCTTTGCAGCTCTAATCTTTCAGAGCAGCGCATGGTTGAGATTTCCGATCTTCTTGGGGTCAGACAGGTGCAGGGTTTTCAAAAATATCTCGGAGTTCCTGGCGATCTCGGTAGAGTTCGTTCCTCTGATTTCAGGTTTCTGGTGGAGAAAGTTAAGAGACTCATCCATAGTTGGCAGGGCCGCATCTCCCAAGCAGGGCGTGGAGTCCTTATCAAAGCTGTTCTTCAGGCTATCCCGTGTTACGCTATGTCCCTTTTCAAGCTTCCTTACAGGACTATTAAAGATCTTCATTCTTGCTTTTCAAATTTCTGGTGGTCCAGCTCCTCGGTCCACAAGGGTATTCATTGGGTAAGCTGGCAGAAGCTGTGCTCCAACCTGCGAAGGGTGGCTTGGGGTTTAGAGACCTCGAGAAGTTCAATATGTCACTTCTGATGAAGCAAAGCTGGCGGCTCCTCAACCACCCTTCCTCGTTGGTCGGTCGGGTACTGAAGGCAAAATATTTTCCAACCTGTGATTTTCTTAACGCCCCTCCCCCAGGAGGTGCAGCAGATCTTGGCGCTCTATTTTTTCTTCTATTGTTATTCTGAAAAAGGGCCTCATTTGGAGAGTTGCCAAAGGGGACAAGGTTTTGTTCTGGGAGGATCCTTGGGTCTCTCGGCCTTTCTCCTATAGGTTGATCTCTAAGGCCCCAACAGGCCTTGAGAATGCTCGTGTGGGGGATTTTCTTGACCAGTTGTCAGGAAGGTGGGACTTTGATCGTATTAAAGTTGTGTCGATCCTGTTGACTGGGCAGCCATTGAGGACACCCTCACGTTTCCACAAGCTGACTCCGACAGGCTCTCCTGGCATTACACTAAGAACGGCGAGTATTCTGTTAAGTCTGGTTATCACCTCCTGTGTCAACTGGACTCTGACCCAGGATCGTCCGATTCTTCTTCTAGCTCTTTCGTCTCTCCTGCTCTTCGCCTCCTCAGCTCTAGCTCCCTCCCTCCCTCCACGATTAAGCTCTTTGGCTGGAGGTTCTGGTCGGGGGCCCTTGCTTGTGGGGAATCCCTCGTTCTCGACAAATTGAGGACCCCCGATGCAAACTCTGTGGGGCAAGAGACTCTTACCGCCACTCTTTCTACGCTTGTTCTTTTGTGAAGCCCTGGTGGAGGGATCTTGATCGGCTTGGTCTCCCCTCGCTCCTTCCTAGGGACTGCTTTTCATCCCCTGGGTACTGGGCTTGATTGGTGTGCTCTTGAGCTCCATAAGGACCCCTTCGTTGAGCTCGTGACCCGGTTGTGGGCACTCTGGTGGGGAAATGTGAATCTTTGATGGGTGACCCCGACAAATTTGATGAAAAAGTGCAGTCTGGCCTTTCTTTCTCTCTCGAGCATGGGATCTCACTTCGGCATTCTGTTTTTCTCCGATCTGGGGTAGGATCAGCTGGTCCCCGCCGAAAGAGGGTTTCTTCAAGTTAAATGTTGATGCTAGTGTCTCCTCAGATTCCCTTACAGGAATCGGGTTTGTTCTTAGAAACTTCTCTGGTAAAGTTATTGCGTGTGGCTCTAAGCACTTGGGAGCTATCATCCCTGTGGTTGTTGCGGAGGCAGAGGCAGTGTCTTTGGACTACAAACCGCGCTTTCGGCTGAGTTTGGTTGTTTAGAAGTGGAGCCTGACTCCAAGGCCTGTGTCCTCCTTATTGCTGAGCTCCAGGACCCTTCGACTGCGATTGCTCCAGTATTGGCCGAGATCCACGATGCTTCTTCCCGTGCAGATGCGATCTCTTTCTCTTTCGTTCGCCGCTCAGCGAACAGGGCAGCAGATGTTTGTGCGCGGCTGGCCCCTCCGGGACGTTCCTTAGTTTGGTGGGACAACTTCCCCACTCAAATTCTGGAACTCTGTTCTGACGATTTATCTCCGTAGTTTCTTGTTTCGATTCTGGCTTTCTTTCCTAAAAAAAAAAAAAATAGGAGTAGTAATTAACTTATAATTTCATAAAGCACAAATAACCATTAACAACAACATAAATATTTTACACTCATTACAACAGAAGTAATGTAAATAACTAATTAGTCACCCGATGTTACAAGACCGAATCATTTTCGTGTTTACAATGGGAGGAATGAAGTTTGAATTGTCACTTTACATATTTCCATTAGTTTCTTAATCTGGGTAACCCTGTTTGTTTGGACCTCCTTTTTGTTTACTGTATGATCTGTTTGAGTTTGGACCATTTTTTTTTGTTGCTCTGTTTCAAAGCACACATACAAAAAAAGCAAACAGAACAGAACAAAGCAGAGAGAGGTAGCGAGGGGATCTCGTCTCACTGATCACATGATCTCGTCTCTGTCTCTGTGAAAACTGTTGACTTCTTTTTACTTTCTTCAGTCTCCAAATACATACAAAAAGCTTCGAAATCCCAGCTTGATGAACAAGTTTGCACAACAACAACCTCACCAAACATATAAGCCATACGACTGAACTCAATACTCCCTCCTTTGCTTTGCTTCTCTGTCAAGCCTCTCTCTGTTCAATCTCCTTTTGTTTCTAGTATTTGATTTCTCCCAACTCTACCCCGCCTCCTCCTCCTCCTCCACCATAACCACCACCGCCGCCTCATCTCTCTCTCTCGCCATTAAACAAACCCCACAAATCTTCTACAGCAAGTGTACAACACCAAACTCCAAACACACGCACTCATCTCTCTCCACCATTTCTATAAAACCCCAAACATTACAGCTACACCGGAATAACAATAATGAACTGATGATCACTCTCCATTTCTTCTTCAACACCATCACATTCTCATTTTCACAAACACACCAAACACAAATGTCACCACCGCTTCCTCTCCTCCTCCTTTTCCTCATCCTTCCATTAACCACCACCGCAATCCTCCACCCACTCGACTTCCTATCCCTCCAATCAATCCGTTCAACACTCTCCGACGCACCAGGCTCCCATTTCTTCTCAACTTGGGACTTCACTTCCGACCCATGTACAACATTCTCCGGTGTCTACTGTATCTCCGACCGAATCATCTCCCTCAACCTCGGTGACCCAACATCCACTTCTCACGGCTTAATCGGTCATCTCCATCCATCAATCGGTCACTCACTTCCCTAATTTCCCTCACAATCGTTCCCGGTCACATCACTGGACCCATCCCTTCCACCATCACAAACCTCCATAACCTCCGCTTCTTCGCCGCCCCACATAACTACTTATCCGGTCAAATCCCTTACTCCCTTTCTTCCCTCACTTCTCTTCTCACTCTTGACCTTAGTTTCAATCTTCACAGGCTCAATCCCATCCTCCCTTCCACCACACATCTCACCACTCTAATCCTACACCATAACCATCTTTCCTCATCAATCCCCTACACTCTCCCTTCCACACTCACTCACCTTTCACTCTCCACAACCACCTCACTTCCTTCATCCCATCGTCCCTCCCTTCCACCCTCACTTACCTCTCACTCTCCTTCAACCAACTCACCGGCACAATCCCTACCCCTACCCCATTCCCACACCTCACCCATCTCGACTTAAGTTCCAATTTCCTCACTGGCATAATCCCACCTCCTATCCTTCAAATCCCAACCCTCCTCCTTAACCGTAACCTCTTCTACGGCTCAATCCTCCCATGTTCCCCGATCCACTCCACCACCATTGACCTCAGCTACAACCGTCTCTCCGGTCAAATCTCACCCTTCTTATCAACTGTTCACGACATCTACCTCAACAATAACCGATTCTCCGGTATAGTTCCGAGGGTGTTCACCGATCGGGTAATGGATGGTACTATTCGTACTTTGTTTCTACACCATAATTTCTTGACTGGGATGGAGATTGATCGTCGGGATGAAGTGCCCGATAGTAGTGTGGTTTGTTTAAGATATAATTGTATGGTTCCGCCTGTTCAAGGCTCGGTTTCGTGTCCGGTGAAATCAGGGCCTTCGTTGTCTAGACCGGCGTGGCAGTGTGGGTGGCATAGAGGGTGAGTATGACAAAATCGTAGTTTACTTTACACAGGCTTGTTGAGGGGTTGTGGAGGATTTGGATTTCTAATGGTGAATTGGAGTTTTCTTTTGTGGATGGAATATGGGTTTTGTTTGGAGGGTTTTTATTAAAGGAAATAGTATAATTCATTACGATTTCATTGTGGATAGTTGATGAAAGATTAAGGGATTGTGGGATTTCTGTATTGTGAAAATTAATAGGTACATGTTAAGCTAGACAGATGTATTCAGTTTTTTCTAAATTTCTGATTATTAGTTAGTATAATTTTACTGCAAATGAATGATGTTTGGTAAGTAGATTTGGCTGTATGAGCTATACTTGTAATGTAATACTTACTACACAATTTTTGGTTAGATGTATTCTTTTTTTAATAAAGATCCCTAGCTACAAGCTATCTTTTTTTTCACATAAAAAAAGGCATGTGACCAACAACCAAGTTACAATTCAAAATATTCCTCAAGATCCAAAAACATAACCAGTCAAAAGAAAATTTTCTTGTATAGAAGTTTCACTTTTAATTATTTGTACATACCTACAAAATGGTTAAGATTGGCCTGATACCTTGTAGTTAGAACCCACAATTTGGATCGATGAGTCGAACTGATATCAACCCTAACCCAACCTATTTAAAATATCATCAATTCAATCTAATCCAACCCAACCCAAAAATAGAAGTATTAGAAAATCATGACTCTAATCAAACTCATTTAAAATCCTTCAACCCTAACTCAACCTATCCAATCCATTTTTAAGCATACAATAATTTAGATGGATTAAGTGTAGAAATTAATAAAAAAAATTCAAAAACTTTTTGTGCTAGTTGGCACACTAATTAAGAGGAAACAAAAGAAAAAGAAGTAATCTTGCTTGATTGACCCAACTTTAAACGAATTCCATGTTATGCAAAGACCTAAAGTACTTGAATAGAATAACTCATACTTTTTCCATAAGTTTATTTTTATCAATATGAGTCTAAAGCTCTACCACTGCTGGGGAGGAATCATATCTAGACATGTACATAATCCTAGTGCCCTTAATAAAAAGAAGAGCGAAAATGAGAATCTTCATAGGCATTATAGAAATATACTAAAGACAAATCTTCTAAAGTTAAAATAATTTAGGGAAATTTCACGATATACCCCCGAGGTTTGAGCGAATTTTATGAGATACCCTTGAGGTTTCATTTTCACTACGAAATACCCCTGAGGTTACATTTTCATTACGAGATGCCTTTAATGTTTCAATTTTCTTACGAGATGCCTCTTTGTTCAAATTCTGATATATTATATTTTGCATGCCCTATTTTACCCTCGCACCATAACCTCGGGGGTTTATGGTCAAATTTTTATAAATTTAAAAAATAAACAAAATGCACAAAAATAATCAAAGATCAAAAAATTTTGAATTTAGTTTAAAAAATTGAATAAAATTTATAAAAACAAAAAGAATTAAACCATAAATTTTCAAAAATAAATAAAAATGTCTAAACGATGAAAAATTAATTTATTTGAAAACATATATTGTAACATAATTTTAAAACTATTATAACGGTGACTTAAAATTGAAAGCATTATAACAATTATATTAAATATATGAAATTATTAAATAATTTTATAAATTATAAAAAATTATTTACAAATATATTATTTGATATCAACAATCACAAGAAAAATGATCATATTTTATGGTTTTATATATACTTTAATTTTCAATTTTAAATAATGAGTTTTTCTCTATACTATATAATTGTTACATTTAATATTCTTCATATAATTGTTATAAATTTTTTATGATTTTAAGTCATCACTATGTAACACTTTAACAATTTATGTTTATTTTTTAAAATAATTTTATTTTTATTATTTAGTCATTTCCATTTATTTATTTATATTTTTGTTTTTCGTTTATTTAATTATATTCATTTTTTAAAATTGATTTTCAAAATTTATATGATCTTTAATTATTTTTTGTTTTTTTTCTTAAATTTATAAAAAAAATTGACCATAAACCCCTAAGGTTACGACGCGAGGCTAAAATAGGGATATAAAAAATATAATATATCAGAACCTGAACGAAGGGGCATCCCGTAATAATATTGAAACCTCAGGGGCATTTCGTAATGAAAATGAAACCTCAAGGGTATCTCGTAAAGAAAATGAAACCTTAGGGGTATCTTGTAAAATTCGCTCGAACCTCAGAGGTATATCATGTAATTTCCCAATAATTTATAAATGAGAGCTCAAAGCCTCAAACTATGACCGATAAGTTTTAAAATAATTACACCTGTTTAAACTGGGTGCTCATGCGTGAGAAAAGTACAATCACAATAACTTATAATCGTTACCAACAGTTAGACTTTTATGCAGCACACTATCCGCACTGCTGGCTTCAAATTCACTAAGAGGTCTATAATCAAGGTCTTACTTACAAAAATATATATCACCTACTTTTGTTCACTCTTCTAGATAATCTAAACATACTTATGTTTTCAAGAACGTAATGGCAATGAGAATAAGAAACACAAATCTTGGGCAGAGATGAAAAGCGACATAGACATGAACAACGACATAGAGAAGAAAGATGGAAACGAAAGCATTAGGGTTTTCAACATTATATTGAAGTCTGGTTGGGCCCTTTGTTTGATATGTAGTTAGTTGGGGCATCTGTTTAGTTAAGATTGAATGATATTATTAAACGTTAGATAGTTCAACCGCACTTAGGCTTAGGGATAACGTATAGTTTGATCTGAACATAATATATTGTGAATTAATATTTTTTTTCATTATTAACAAATATATTTTCGGGTTTTGGATTAGGTCATGAGTTTAGATCTCTACCCTAACCCAACTTGTAAAATGAGCTAATTACCCTAATCCACTCCAAAAATAGATGAGTCAATAATCAAAACCAACTCATAAAAATATAGGTTGGGTTCGGATTGAGTTACTAGGTCTACTCGTAATTATCAATACACGTCACTGCTGCCAAGTTTCATTCCTCGACACTGGCCTGGTGAGAAGCATTTGTTCTTTACTCAAAGTAGAGCCAACAACACACACATCAAAACAACACCTTGCTTTGATCCACGAGAATCGCCCAGTAAGCCCGGCAAAAGGAGATCGTCTTCATCATTAATATCAACTGAATTTCATTGGGGTGATCTCTCATCATAGAAGGGGAGAGAAACTATAAAAAATGGTTATATATCTACATTAGTTACTCCCTCCGTCCTGAATTGACCGTCCTGTTTGTTTTATGGCACGCTTTTCCACTTCAATATAAGTATATAAGATAAAATAATTTCATAAAACTAAATTTTGGAACATATAGTTTATCAGGTAAATCATATGCAAAACTTAAATTTTCAAAATTATTTATCTTATATGTTAAAATTGAAGTCAAACGACATGTCCAAATAGTAAACAAGACGGTCAATTCTGGACGGAGGGAGTATTTAATATCACCCTGAAATGTAATTGTTTAATTTTTATCAGCACTTTGGTCCAACACAATGTCATTTTTATGTACTACTATATTACATTATGTTGGGGTCTACGTCTCTAGGGTCTAGGCCAGAACACAACGTGAGAGACAATACGAGAAAATGTAAGTCCGTGAAGGATGCACATCAAACGTGTATATTAGTATTACCAATTTCTAAATGAAAAGTCCCTTCGGGAACATCTGATAAAATTGGAATTCTAAATGAAAAATAAACGGAATGTTTTCTTTTTTTTTAAAAAAAAAAAACTGCCATAGAATATCATTTAGCCATTAACGATACATAGAGGTACATCAGTCCTTGTGCCATCATGTTACCTACCCATACCGTCACCGTCGCCAAATATCATAGTTGTTAAACTAACTATTGAGTATCTTTTGTGGTCATCTGTCAAAATAGAGAAGAAATGATGAGACCAGCGTTAAAATTGATCTCAGTTGTTAGATGTAACTTTTAGAATAAAATAGAGAAAAAATTGTTAGTCTAACACTGAAATTGATGACAAACGCTGACAAAAGCAACATTTGCCTACAAACACACACAATTTGTTACTAGATGAATATCCTCTACGTATGATGCTATCTTTACTAGCCAAAATGACAAAGAGTACTATCTACTCGGTGATACAAATGCTTGATAAATCAAAGTAACAGCCCTAAAGAAAAACCCACTAAACGTGATAAATGTAATTAACACGCTGGATTTTACCTTAAATAAAAGAACGCGTCGCTATAGATCTAACGCCATAAACAGTTTTGAAAACGGATTTCAAACAAGTCTTACAACTGCAAAGCAAACTTTGTCTGAACTTGTGTCCAAATGTTGATGTTCGGACACAAGTCGAGAGAAAACATACAGTGAAAACCCAAGTGTCCGAACTTGTGTTGGATATTGATGTTCGGACACAAGTCGAGAGTTGACAAATCAGAAAGTGAAAGCATCCGAACTTGTGTCCGAACGTTGATGAGGTTTGGTCACAAGTTGAGAGTTAAAACAAATGGAGTCCGAACATGGTCCGAATGTAAGTTCGGACATAAATCGAGTCTTACAAGTTGGGATTCGTCCTCGCATGTTGTCCGACATTGAAGTTCGGACAGATGTTTGGACACTAAAGACTGCAAAATAAAATGCGCTTCAAGATTTGTCCGAACATGGATGTCCGGACGGATGCTTGGACAGGTTCATATTTAGGAAAAATAGTACGAAAGCAGAGTTAGAAGGAACACAAATTAGGTACAAAGTGATAACAACATATAGAAAAAGGTTTCAAAACATATTGTTAGGAGTGTGTGGTGCAGCGGAAATACGAGTTGGTAGATATATAACGATGACTACAGAAAATAAAGTAAAGTGAGAAGTGAGACACAATATTTTACGTGGTTCGGCTATGCCTACTCCACGGGCGGTGAGGAACAATATTCACTATATGTGTAGAGAGAATTACAAGTTACAAAAGAGAGATGAGGAACTTAAATCTCACAAGGGAGATAACTCTCACAAAACCTCACAAATCACTTTGAGAAGTGATATACAAAACTCTTTATTTCTCTCACACGAAAACTCTCTAACTCTTCGAAAAAGGAGAAGATTGCTTGATCCTTGGATGGATGGATGGATGAGAAGTGCCAAGAATGATTCTCTATTTATAGTGGTGGGTGGTCCTTGGAGTCTTCTAGAACAGTCATGCCTTATGGAAATAAACCACATAAAACTGGCCGCATTAACTGACCATTAAATGCACATTTAATGTATGACTATCAGCGCCAGTAAATGGAATAACATAACTTCCATAAGTTGAAGTATAACTTCCACTGTCAAACTCTCCAGCATTAAAGTCTCCACCATAAATGTCAACATTAAAGTCTCTACCATAAACGTTGACCATTAATTCCCCACTATAAATGTAGACCATTTAATTTCCTCCATAAATGTAAATAAGAATTCAAGGCAACTTTACAATTCTCCACCTTGACTTGAATTCGAAGGCAACTTCATAATTCTCCACCTTGACTTGAATTCAATCTGAATAGTGAATAATCAAAAATATCTCCTCACCTCCAAAACCCCACACGGGGCTAATCCAAGATATCTTTAGCGAAATGGGTCCCTGAACTGAAGCTGACGCGCTTGTGTGTACCAGAGACACAATGCTTACATAGATTGAGATCAACCAACTTCTGGGTTCCAAGAAGACCTCGCTTGGTCAGCTCCACCATGCCCTTCTCGTTCATATGGGCCAACCTCAATTTCCGTAACTTGGTAGTATCCAAATCAGATAAGCTAGAAGAAGCAGAAACAGAGCCAAACGCACAACTACCACACAACAGATATAAAGTGTTAACTAGCTCTGCTTTCATCACCACAAGATTACCATGAGAGACCTTCAAAACTCCACCATCACTGGTGTACTTGCACCCAATTTTATCAAGAGCACTTAAAGAGATAAGATTCTTCTTCAAATCTGGAACATAACGGACATTGGATAGAGTCCTTACCATACCATCAAACATCTTAATCCTCACAGTGCCAATACCTAGGACCTGACATGGAGCATTGTTACCCATCATTACAGCTCCACCTTGAACCGTCTCTAAGGTATGAAAGAAATCCTTGTGAGGCGTCATATGGTAAGAACAAGCAGAGTCCATGATCCAGCATGACGTATCTTTATCTTCATAATGGCTCACGGCTGTGAGTACATCTCCTCCGTCATTCGCAAAACTAACTTGGCTATAAGTTTGATCGGAGATGCTTTCCTTATCGGTCTTCTCTTGCTTCTTCATCTTATTTTGTAGCTTCCAACAGTCTACTTTGATGTGGCCCTTCTTTCGACAATAATTACAAATCACATCCTTATGGTACCTTGACTTTGAGCGAGACTCATCACCATTTCCTTTGAAACCTTTCTCATAGGTTCTACCCCGAGCAACCAGGCCCTCACCAGAAGGTTCTTCACTTTTGGCAATCTGGTTGTCTATAAGATCTCGTTGAAGGAGAGCTTGTTTTACCTCATCCGTCTTTTCCTCACGCCCATACAACAAAGTTTCGGTGAAACTTTTATAAGATTTGGGCAAAGAGCATAATAAGGTAATAGCCAAATCCTCTTCATCAATCTCAACATCAATATTCTGAAGGTCCATGACAGTTGAGAAGAACTCATCAAGATGAGGTTTAATCGGTTTACCTTCTTGAAGACGGAGATCTTGAAGCTTCCTCTTCAAATAGAGACGATTAGTGACACTCTTCGTCATGTACAACGACTCTAGTTCAACCACAAAGCCGATGTAGTCTTCTCCTTGGCAACCTCTCTAAGAACTTCGTTAGAGAGACATAACTGAATAGCTGTCAAGGCTTTCTGATCAATTTCCTCCCAATCCTCCGCACTCATGGTAGCAGGTCTTTTTCCCAAAGCCGGATGCCAATCATTTTGGCGCAGAATGGCTTGCATTTTAATTTTCCATAAGCCGAAATTGACAGAACGGTCAAACTTCTCAACATCAAATTTTGTAGTCATCTTGACAAACCACCAACGAACAAAAGCTCTGATACCACTTGTTAGGGGTTTGTGGCGCAGCGGAAAGACGAGTTGGTAGATATATAACAATGACTACGGAAAATAAAGTAAAGTGAGAAGTGAGACACAATATTTTACGTGGTTCGGCTATGCCTACTCCACGGGCGGTGAGGAACAATATTCACTATATGTGTAGAGAGAATTACAAGTTACAAAAGAGAGATGAGGTACTTAAATCTCACAAGGGAGATAACTCTCACAAAACCTCACAAATCACTTAGAGAAGTGATATACAAAACTCTCTTATATTTTCTCTCACACGAAACTCTCTAACTCTTAGAAAATGGAGAAGATTGCTTGATGCTTGGATGGATGGATGGATGAGAAGTGCCAAGAATGATTCTCTATTTATAGTGGTGGGTGGTCCTTGGAGTCTTCTAGAACAGCCATGCCTTATGGAAATAAACCACATAAAACTGGCCGCATTAACTGACCATTAAATGCACATTTAATGTATGACTATCTGCGCCAGTAAATGGAATAAAATAACTTCCATAAGTTGCCCGCATCGTCGACATACTGTTTCTAAAAAGGTTTCAAAAGTTTGTTGACCAAATATTCTCTAAAATTTCGGTTAAACTTCTACCCATTATATTCTTTTCAAAATAACTGATTTTTTATATTGTATTCTCAATTTTGTCATTTGAAAAAAAAATAAGATTGTTATGAGATGTTAAAAATTATCATTAAATTTTTATATATTTTTTCTTAATATTTTTAAAATCCAGTAACTTTCAAATATTCTATTATTGTATTCTTAAATATTGTGTTCTTAACATTAGTCATTTGGTACTAAATATGATTATTATGAGATTTTAAAAAGTATATCATCGAATTTATAAAATATGGTGACTTAATAGTTTTCAAAGATTTTACAATTTTTAAAATTGTGTTCTAAATATTAGTTATTTGGCACAAAATTAAGATTGTCATAAGATTTTTTTCTACAATATATCATTTAATTTTCAAATATTTTGTTCTGAAAAGTTTTTAAATCAAATATTTTTCAAAATTTTTATCATTGAAAATTTAAATATTATGTTCTTATTAAACTTCAAATCCAATAGGTTTCAAACATTTAATTACTAAATTTTTTAAAATTGTGTTCTTAATATTAGTTATCTGGTACAAAATATGATTGTTATGAGATTTTAAAAAGTTATCATTGAGTTTTGAAGTATTGTGTAATAGTTTTCAAAAATTGATCAACGAATTTTTCAAATATTGTGTTCTTAATATTTATTATTTGGTACAAAGCAAGCGAATCTTCATATCAATGTATAAATAAGAGACTAAATTATGATTAAATGGTCTACTTGTAGCGGTATCAATCCCGACACTATTGATGTCTCTAGGGATATTCGAGTCCCTAGATCCACAAAGAGTTTGTATGTTGTTCCGATTGTCTCTACACTCAGAACTGGGGTGGGTCGTGTTGCTTTTCACAGCAATGGGTGTGTTCAACCGGTCCCTGATCGTTCGGCTAACTCTATCGATGGCGAGGTGGTGCCCGTGTCGGAACCAGCCCTTGAGCTAGTTGTTGACCTTTCATCCCACCCAATCGATAAGGGCTACAGGAATAACTCGACAAACTAGACTCTTCTTCTTCAATTCAGGTTGAGGGTGAATTTCCAGCCATTTCCAAGGCTCGGTTTCTGTTGCCCCACATCTTGAGTCCATGGCCATGCTAGTGATCAAATTGTGGTTGCTAAAAGAACTCTGAGGCCCCGTATCTCAGGTAAGGCCCCTAACCCTATTGATGTGAAGTCTAGCCCATCATTTCTAGTTATGCTTCTAGCTAAGCAAAAATCCAGCTCTGGTATGTCTCTGCGTATTAATCATAATGATAACATTGACATTGATAGCCTCTTGTATCTATAGAGGTGGATGACATATCCTCTGATATTAACTACCGGAGGAACTCTTTGTGGGTCATTTGGGAAAGAATTTGAATTTAATATTGTTAAGGAGTTTGTGACACCCCAAATTCTTCTTCATGAAGAAGGCTGGTTCTTATTCCGATTCGACAAAGAGGAGGATCTCCAAGAAGTTATTGACTAAGGCTCCTGGCTCCTTTACTCATCCCTCTAGTCCTTAAGAAATGGTCCACAGACATCTCTTTCGACCCTAAGGAGCTGAATCGCATCCCTGTTTGGATCCAACTTCCAAGGTTCCCCATTAACCTTTGGTCTCAATCTAGCTTCAGGAAGATATGCTCAAAACTTGACACTTACCTTCACTCCGACCATCTACTGCTACTAAATCGGGGATATCTTATGCCAGAGCCCTAACTGAAGTGGATTTCAATCTAGATATTACCAAAGAAATCGAAATTTGCACCCCTAGAGGCACTATTCCAGTAGGTCATTTATGAATGAGAACCATTTACCTGCTCCTCTTGCAACTTGTTTGGGCACTCTTTTGTGCGCTATTAAGGCTTGTCCCCTCTGCCCAACCCCGCCGAGGGCATGCCCTGAAGGTCAAGCCTCCCACCCCCACTTCCAATGCCCCACCAATCCTTGCCACCCTTTATCCCTCTCTAATTACACCCTCTCATAAGAATATCCACACCTCGATAGTGACCCCGTTGCCTACTAAAGTCCAGCCTCCTGACTCCTCACCCGTTTCTCCGACTAACCTCTAACATGCTATTAGCAAAATTGCCTCCCTTCCAGACCTTCCCGACTTGTTTATGTCTCCTCCCTTCAACTAGTCCTTGTGCCCACCCATTCAAACACCTAGCAAGTGGTCCCCCCCCCCCTTCCTAAAGGAAAGGACCGTAAGGAAAAAGCTTTGAGTCCTCCAGCGGAGGATCTTTTTCCCAGCTAGCTAACTCCTTTGTTGTATTTGATTAGAGCTCTGTTCTACCTGCCCCTCCCCTCTCCCTTAACCTCTCCTTATGAATATTGTTGTTTGGAATAGGGATGTCAATGGGTCAGGTTCGGGTCGGGTGACGCTCCACCTGACCTGTCACCCAAAAAATCACCACCCATTTCACTCGTCACCCGTTGGTGAAACGGGTGAACCCGTCACCCATTTTCTTTTTCCAGTATGTATTTCTCACCCACGTTTCACCCTCATTTCACCCGCGTTTCACCCGCATTTCACCCGTGTTTCACTCGTCACCCATTTTTTCCATCATATATTTTTATTTTCTAACACGTATATAAGCTTAGTTTTTTACTAAATAACATTCATATTTGTTAATAAGACATACCATATCAACTAATGTTAACAACATACACAAAACATTGAGAATTAACCATGAAATAAGTATTTTTAAAATATATAGGGTATAATTTCACCAAATACCATTGAGTTTTTGTTTAATTCATGATATACCACTGTGTTTTTAAAATTACACAGGATAACACTAAGTTTTTACTTATTTCATCAGATAACACTCTGTCTCATATTTTGTTACATGTTCCGTCAATATTTCAGGAAAATGACTAAACTATCCTTGTTATTAATTAACAACTTGAAAGTAATTTGTCATACTGATAAATTTCATAAGATACTTCTTTATTTAACTATTTATATGGGTACTTTAGTCTTTTTTAAGGATATTAATGGAACATTTAACAAACTATGAGATAGAGTGTTATCTGGTGAAATAAGTAAAAACCTAGTGTTATCCTATGTAATTTTAAAAACATAGTGGTATATCATGAATTAAACACAAATTCAGTGAATTTGGGTGAAAATTCCCAAATATATATATGTATGCGGGTGACGGGTCGGGTGAACAGGTCGGGTGACTGGGTGAAAAATTTTCACCCGACCCGACCCGTCACCCGAACCCGTTTCACTCACCACCCGTTTTCACCCGTTTTTTGTGGGGTTTTCACCCGTTTTAGCGGATCGGGTGAAATGGGCACCCGTCACCCATTGTCATCCCTAGTTTGGAACGTTAGGGGTTACAATGATCACCCTAAGCTTCGTGAAATCCAGAAATTTGTTTTGAAAAATAAACTATATGCTTTTGCTCTTCTTGAAACCCACGTTTCTTTTAGCAATCACTAATTTATTCTGAATCGGTTCTTTCCCTCTTGAACCTTTATTCATAATTACGTTGCACATCCCAATGGGCGCATCTGGGTCCTTTTTAACCTCTACATTATCTTTCTCACCCTTATCCGTATCTCCACCCAAATGCTAACCTATAAGGCTACTCTTCTTATCATTTCTACCTTAACCATTTTGATTGTCTACGAGAGGAACAACCCAATTCTTAGGTCTCAATTTGGGAGGATAACTAATCTTAGCTGAAATTTTATTGGCCCCTAGGTGGTTGCTGGAGAGATAGGCTTAGCACTTGCACCCCTTCCGCTAGAGACTATTGTGATTTTGCAACTGTGTCACCAGAGCCGAGCTACAGGACCTTTGATACTATGAGCATTTTTATACCCAGTGGAATAACCAATATGATAACAAGCATGTCTTGAGAAAAATGTCTGGGTGCTTATTGATGAGGATTGGATCATGACCTTCTCAACCAGCTTCACTTCCTTCGACCCTCTCTCTCGTTTCAAATCATAGCCCTAAGGTTATCACCTTGTCCCACCCTACCCCCGCAAGAGGAAGTTTAATTTTTTTAATTTTTGGACCAATGACCCCTCTTTCCTTCCCCTTGTTTGTGATACCTGGGATATTCCTCCTCAGGGGAGCCGTCTTTTCACCAGTGTTTATGGACTACACCACCTTAAAGTCGACCTCTCTTTGCTGCATAAGTCTAAATGTGACTCCCGTTGTGTTAAAGGTCAAACTAGCAGAGATGAGCTCAATGATATTCAAAGAAAAATGGACCTTGATCCCTGGAACCCGTCCCTAATATCCAAAGAAAAATCTCTGAGACACAAACTCCTTATTAGGGACAATTATGAGCTCTAATTCCTCTGCCAACTCTTGAAAACCTGTTGGCTTTTGCTGATTCTAATGCCTCCTTTTTTCCATAGAGCCATCAAGGTGAGAAGGAATAAATCTCCATTTCTTCCATTACCAATGATCTTGGGGAGGTCCTTAATGCCCCGACTGGCATTGAGCATTGTCTTGTCTCTCACTTCTAGCAATCTCTTGGCACTAGGTGTCTCTCCCTAAATCTCTCACATATTTCAAGTTGGAGAACACTAGAACTGTTGACCGATTCAGATGGGCCTCCTTAACCCAATCTGTTGATACTAAAGACATCAAATCAGCCTTCTTCCCTAGGCCAGATGGTTTCATGGTCAAATTCTTCAAAGCTACTTGGGATATCACTAGGGAGGGTCTTTGCTTGGCAATCAAAAGTTTCTTACATAGTGGCAGGCTTCTTAGAGATGTAAACTCCATGCTCATCACTCTTATCCCTAAATCTGATGCCGCCTGTTAGCAAAATCCTCACCGGTTTTAACCAAGGCTTATTTCCCTTTCGCTACCTTGGCATCCCTATAACCGCTAGGAAGCCTAAAACTACCGACTTTAGCCCCCTTATTGACAACATCCACAAGAGTACAATCTCCTCTGGGGGGTGGTAAATCCCTCTCGTTTGCGGGCCAGCTTTTGCTGATTCAAAGCACCCTCTTTGGTATTGTTGGCTTTTGGGCTTCCTGCATTCCCATCCTCAAATTGTTATCAATAGCTTTATCAAGCGGTTTCACTTCTTCCTCCAGTCTAAGGAGGCTGATAGTAACATTACTCCCTTGGTGGCTTGGAATGTCACCACGACCACCAAGCACTATGAGGGTCTCGCGCTTAAGGATATCCACAAATGGAACATGTGCTTCATGCTTAATACTATCTCCACTAGTGGATTCAAAACTTATACTTGTCTAGCCATAAGATATGAACGGTTACAGGTCAGGGGAAAGACCCTTGGACCTGGAAATCTATTCTTCATGCTAGAGATTGGTGGATCAAACAATGTGGGTCCACCGACGATGCCCCATCGCTTCTCATACCATACCCTCCCCGCCCTTGTCCAGCTCATTTTATAATTAAGTCTCCCTTCCCTCTCTGCCTTTTATCAGGTACAACAATTATTATGGGTTACTCTTAGAGATAGTCTGAAAACTTGTGATAAGCTCCAATCTTGGGGAAATTGTCTTGCTAATAGATGTTGGCTTTGTAAACATGCTCAAGAGACTAGCCTTCATCTTTTTTCCGATGTAGGTTCTCTAGCAGGATTTGGTGGAATATTTGTGATTGGTTGGGGATCCCTATCAACAGGACTACCTCCGCTACTATTCCAATTGGATATCCCGCTACCGCAAGAGGCACTGGTCGCTCAACTTAGTGAAAAAGTTTTCATCACCAACGTTGTGTACTACGTATAGATCGAGAGATATAGGCGAGCCATGGCGAACCAATCCAGAGACTCCACTCTCATTGGTTTAGACATCAAAGATGTCACTAAAGCTATCATTTGCTCCAACAGAGACGTCAACTGGCTGGACAGGGGCTCTGTCACTTTTGTATTTTGCTACAGAATTTTTGTATATTCCTCCACCCTAGCCTTTTGTATATCATTTGGTGTCCGATATATAGGCCTCAAATGTATCGCCTTTTGTCTGAACTCTCATCATTATTTATATATCATTACCTTTTAAAAAAAATTGGCACATAAAGACATAAAACTCTATACTAGTACCTTTGGAGCTTGCTATTTCATGATAGATTATGTTTCATGAGAGTGTGTTTATTGAAGAAGGAAATTTTTTTATTACATTTAAATATAATAAGTATATTAACTACTCCCTCCGTCCCAATCTCATTGTCCACTTTATTATTTGAGCTTGTCGTTTGACTTCAATATTTAACATGTAAGATAATATATTTTTATTAAAAAAAATTATAATGGAATCCTTATGTGAAAAACTATATGTTGTAAAAATTATTTTATCTTATATATTTAATATTGAAGTGGAAAAGCGTGCCAAAAAGAAAATGGAACACTTATGACGGGACAGAGGAAGTATTTTGTAATAAATATATAGATAAATGTTGTTTTATGATTTATATATTATACTAAAAATATATTTTTGTATATAAAAATAGTTTGTGTTTAGATACATAATTTTTATATAGATTTAATACATAGTTTTGTTTTATTGTATAAATAATTAATGTAGTCATATATATATATATATATATATTTGGATGTAATTCAAATTTATTGATACAAACTTTAGTCTACGTTATTATGTTTTGTTACAATTTTCTCATAAGTTTAATTTCAGTTATCAGTTTGAGATCAATTGTGTATAAAAAACTGAATCTTTGGATCGTGGTAAATTCTCTTGCCAATTAATTTTTTTAAAAGAAATTTAGAAGGGTGGAAAGAGATATTGATCTCAAGGCCAATTGCAGTAGATTTCTTCCCGAGAGAAAATTCAAAAATGATTGAAATTTAAGAAGTCATTGTAATTTTGTAAAAGAACAAAGGTATTGACACTTTTTCTTTTTCCAACAACAACTAGTTGAAATAAGCAAAATATTCTCATGAAATACTATCGCGGGTAGCGAAGGACTGGGATCCATCTCGAATCAGTAAACACTTGAATTTTGCTTTCCAAACTGTGTGGCTACTTTCTTTTGTCGCTAATTACTCAATACTTGTAGTTGACGATAAGGACAACCTATCCCTTTTTCAATGATGACAAAAAAACAAAAAAAAAACAAAAAACAAACAAGAGTTGGCTAATAAGGGGCACATCAAGGATTGGCAGGTTGCACCTTTAGTCTAGGTTTCAAATTGTGACTCGACTTACATGTGCAATACTTGTTTTTGAACCAAGCAAGGATAAATATAGCTGTTGCTGGTAACTCTTGAGTCCATAATTGTATAATGATGACGGGCTGATGATGATCAGCATGAGTAGCGTGCAAAGGAATAGAGAGGTATTGAGTACTGTGAATTATGAATAGTTGTTGAGGTGCATTACCAAACAATTATTGACCCGTACTACTTGAAGAATGGAAGATAGATGACACAAACTATTGATTCACCGTGTTCAATGTTAACACAAGGGATAGGGATCCTAACTTTAATTTTAGGGCAAACTTATTTGATTTTTACTCAATGGGGTATTTTAAATTATTTACGCAATAAGTAAAAATTGGTAGTTAAGAAAAAACAGTCCCGTCCCAAATGAATGATCTGAAACAAATATTTTGGATTTATTAGAGTTGGATTATGATGAGCACCTTATATTTAAGTTCTTATATACTATTGTATTGTTTGAATAAATGTGTAGTACTTACTGCCTTAAATTGTTGAAGAATAATGTTGAAAAAATAGCTATATTGAAGTTGTGTAAGAGTAGAAGGGAGTCTAAAGTTCATAAGTGTAATGGCAAAGGAAGAGATTAGTGAAGAAGATACATATAAAGTGTGTGTACAGATGGTAAGGTTCTCTTTGACTCTCATCTAGTTGTAAAGGATTGGGTAGTTATTTCTTGCACTTGGTATCTTACCACTTTGCGGAGTTGACAGGGCCTGTAATTATTAAAAAAATTATTGTAAACCAGGAAGGGGAGAATCAAACGCAATCATACGTGCTTGGGTGAGGAACTTATTGGCTTGAGCAAACAAATAAACCATTGGATTCTCTGCCATCAGATTCTTCTCTTCTTTGGGTCTAAGAAGAATAATCTTCAACAACATATATCTATTGTTGAATCCCCCCACGAAATGATTTCTCACTAAAAGTTACTTTGAGCCTGAAGCTCGTTTGAATAACGAAAAGTGTATCAACCCAGAACTGACTACTACAAAAATTCAATTTAATTGACAAAAAGGGAAGACAGTAAAAATCTTCATGTGTACAACTCAATCAACTAAATTTTGTAATATAAGAAAAGATCATAAGGAGCAGTAGTTACAGAGGAGTAGAAGTGTCAGCGGATGCTTGAAAAAGGAAAAAGAGGATGTTGACTGTGGCGGAGGTTTCTCTGCGACCGAGATATACTAATAATAATAGCAGCAGGAGTAGGTGAAACATTGGAAAAAAAAAAAAAATTCTGGAGATGCGGGGGATCGAACCCCGTGCCTCTCGCATGCAAAGCGAGCTCTACCATTTGAGCTACATCCCCATGTTGTTAGTAATGAAGCTTTATATCTTTATTTTATCCCTGTTGCGTTTACTTGTATGCAACAAAACACAACGAAGCGCCCTCTCTAAATGCTGGGAGAGACAGTCACTCGTTGAGCAGCACGAAACTGAAGTATACTTTCCTGAAGGAATAGGTGTAAACAAAAACTATGGGGACTCTATAGCAGTATGGCTCCATTGAGTTCCGTATTCTGTTTTCTTGGTCAATGATAGTTCGATTTTGATATTATATAATTGTACACTATGGGGCTGTATTATATATGCACTGAGCCAGTACAAGAAAACAAAATCCACCAAATCTTTAGCTACAGCTACTTGTACAACCAACAACACCAGGAACTCTATTACAAGTAAAACTCAATCGGATCTTAAGAGTAGATATAATATACACTCATTCAAACTGGGTTTATTCTGGATCCAAATGATGAAAAGACTATACTAGAAAATATTCTCAGAACTCTATAATTACTTCCATTCAAGACTCAGCAAATCATCTATAAGAGCCTCTGACTTTGGAGAAAGGACAGCTGATAAATAGATGATTCAGGCTCCCTGCCAAGTTATAAGATACACAGCTGTATATATAGGCTATCATCCACCACCCGTTCTTGAAATGTTCATAAAAATACCTAAAGAGTGTTCAAACATCCATTTCAATGACTGGATTGATGAATTCATCATATAAGGAATTTGTGTTGTGCATTCATTCATCACAGCCGCAACTTTCTCCTTCAGGCCTTTTCAAGTATATACATAGTTATTGATTATCATACGGGATTGCCAGCGAGATCTTGGCTAACAATAACCACTCAAATCAATTAAAGCAACGATTCAGCTCGAATCAAAACAAACAAATATCCAGCAACATGTGTTGCAAAAAAGAATACTAGCTGATGAAGGCCGCCTCACTTTGTTGGTTCTGCCATACTGCATTTTTGCGTGCATAAACAGCCAAATTCAGTTCATGGCAATATTGTCTTCTTCTTCTTAGAAAACATAGTAGTTTCTGTAACAAAGCATTTATTTGCCACTTACAAAACCTAGGAGTTATATTACTAAACAAACCTAGGAGTTATATTACTAAAAAAGACCTAGGAGTTATATTACTAAAAAAACCTAGGAGTTTGCAGTAAGAGTAGCTCCAGATCCACAAAAACCTTCTGTTTGCATTTCCGTAAGTATCACAATTTCATTCCATCTAACGAAACAATATAACCAATAAAAGGAACAACTTCTCAGCTATCCAGAGAGACTCCAAAACTTCAAACTTGGGGCTGGCTGCTTTCAGCACACCATAATTCTCCACAGTTCATAATCTCACAACTAGACCAGAACCCCTACCAAATAAACTGAATTTTTTTTTCTCATCAAGCAAGATGTTCAGCCATGGCAAGTATCTTCAGTTGTTTTTCTTTCGGAGCTCATGGGGTACTGGCCCAAATACTCTGGTCCCAACAGGCTCACCTTGCTTGTTAAGTATCACGACCGCATTGTCATCAAACTTCACCTCGCTCCCGTCACATCGGCCACGTTGCATAGCTGCCCGCACAACAACTGCACGGACCACTTCTCCTTTCTTCACTTTGCCCCTGGACGTGCTTCCTTAACTGAAGCAACGATTATGTCCCCAAGTCTTGCCCCTTTCTTACCCTTAAGTGCTTGTATGCACATTACTTGTTTTGCACCTGAGTTGTCAACCACATTCAGCTTTGTTCTCATCTGAATGAAAGTTCTTTGTTGTAGCTGGAATCAGAGGAAAATAAGTACAGTTAGATTTGCAGAAAGAAGATGATGATTAGCATGCTGAAGAATTTACAGAAAGAGAGAGAGACGGCCACGGATGGAAGTCAAACATCAAGTATGGTAATATGATTGAAAGCACGAGCAGAACTTTGAACATTGACAGCAACATCTAATTAACTATGAATAGAGGGAGCCACCGCATGCTTAGTGTTGGAAGATAACATGACCAACGCTGACTATCATAACAGTGGTGCACAAAACTATGAAATCAACAGGTACATTGTCATGTCATGGAATGAACTTGTAGAACGCATGGAAGGTTCTACATGGTTATAACATTAGATCAAGAATGGTAGCACAAGACTGCAGGATGCAAATAGAATTGAACATGCAGCAGATTTTATCAAGAACTGCTACCCTAGAAGGAGAAATTCAACCAACATTGAGAAATAGCATCACCGCAATGTCAAGATACAGATGAAACCTAAACTCAATAAGTATAGCCACATATTAATTTATCCTAAGCCTAGATATTATAAGAATAGGAAACCTGAGAGAAAATATTAGTACTTGTTGCCTCATAAGTAGATCGTGACAAAGTCGAACCATTAAGAAGACCACCTAACAAAGACATTGCGCCTGCCACCATGTAAGAGAAAGCAAATATTATAGGTTGACATGGTCTGTATATATCTCGTCCATTGGTGTCGATACAGATATTCTACCATTCAACACATAGTAATACACACAACACCCTAATCTAAACAGATGTCAATACGAACCTTGACATGACAATGTAATGTACTAATGCAGTCAACTCAAATACTACTAACTTAGAAGAGTCTAATCATCAACAAGAAGCCACTATCTATCAAAGAAAAAAGCAACAATAAGCCACTCTGACCGAATAATATCAGCAATTTGTGTAACTGAAGACTTAAACGCCACCATACTGCTCTGGCAAATTGCGAACTTCGCACTTAGGATGAGATAAACTGAATTCAAACTTTTTTAATGCGACGGAAACTCATTTCAGGCTAGAATATACATTGCGGTTGAATGACTTTTTTGAGAATTATGATATCACATAGCATCGTTTATGACCATGTGATCCCACAGCGGTTACACGTACAAGCTTGAGTTGGCAGGGTCAACGAGTTAAACCATATGGACAAAACAATGGGTGACAAGCGGTTGAAAACAGCTAAGCTTTCAGCAGTCTAGAAACAAGATCAGAAAAACTTCAATGACATGAAAATAAACAAGCACCTGTTCTTTCTGGGGAGCAAATCCGTATCCCGTGGTCACATTCTAATGAACTGATAGAACCTCACTCTCTTAAATTGGTAGAACCTCACTCTCTTAACCACAGACCCGATAGACAGCTAGACAAACTTGTATTGAAATGGGAAAAACTGGACGTAGCCTTACAAGCGGTTACCGGAAGTAGCTAGACAAGGGAGGAAGTGATAGAATAGTTCTCTCCCTAAGGAGCCTAATCAGGGCAAGCCCTGCCTACCCACAAAGTGGCCAAATAGGTAAATCATTCGATGCCTTTCCAAGCTAGCAAAGAAAGGATGACACAAATATCAACATTATAACCGAATTGCTCCCACCACTACTGTGTGAGAGGAATATTCTTGCCAGCTGGAGGAGGTGGTCCCTTTCTTTCTCTGTCCAGTTGTATGTTGAGCCATCAGTCCCTCCTTCTCCGGGTCTCATCACAAAACAGAGAGGACCCCAGAAACCTAGGCCGATAATTCTAGTCTACTGTTCAATATAACTCCATATCATTCCTTTCCAGCATGACAGGATGAGATCAACTATAAAAAGTGACTTGTAGACAGTTCCATGCCACTAACCTCTCATGATATACTCGAACATTTTCTACAGGTGAACCTTTCAAATATCAAAGGTGTATCAACCTGAGTTCATTGGAACAGATACATAAAGGAATGAAGAATTTGTGAACAGAAAAGCTACAATGGAATATTGATCTCCCTTCCCCTAAAATCCCTCCATGAGAATAGATAGCATTCAGTCAGGAGGACAAGAGGCAGAAATGGAAACTCTTCATGTAAGTGGACTCTGGACTCGCTTCTCCTTTTGGTTAAGTCCAGTCTTACTTGACAAAGGTCCAGTGGATCCATATCCAAGTACATTTTCCCTTCACTCCTAAATTTCAGGTTTCAATGATATACCAAGCGTTGAGACCTAGCTTTCATTTCCTCCTATTCCAATCTCAACTCTAATTCCCTACTGATATATAGGTTCACCAAAGTTCAACAAATTGAACAAACCCTAGACGTCTTAAAATTCTGTTTGGTTAGTTATTGGGTAAAATAGGGTGAATGTTCTAAATTGAGTTTTTAACATTCCATAAAAATAAAAAGCACATAGGTTGGGAGGTACAACAGTCAGAAATTTGTATTATCCTCACTTCACCCCTTAATCACTGAACATCAATTGTCCGTTTGCAAGGTAAAGGAGGTGTTCACCTCATTTAGCCTCAATCCAATCAGGGGATTAGTGTATCTACTAAATATACACTTCTGGGTAATAAACTATGACAATGTCTTGCGAGCTGTTTCAGCGTAACCAGACTGCCTGACTTTGAGATTGAAACTTCTAATCCAAAGCTCAGAAAGTAGTTATGAATCATAGTAGGTCACATACCCTTAGACGCTTTTGACGACCAAGCAGCCGCCATATCTTCCTAGCTCTTTTACCCTATCAAAAAGAGAGAAAAGAACATGATGAGTGGTATTAAATCTCATAGATACCACTTGAAAGTAAAAGAGATAGGCAATCACGGCCGAGTTGACCTAGTACCCCTCTTGGTTGAAGAAATCAGAGCTGAGTATGACGATAGTACTATCGACTGAAGTAGCAATTAAGAACCTCAATTTTCTTTTATAAAAACAAAAAAGAACCCTCAAGTTCTGGGGTCAACGGGTCGTCAAGTTAGACCTGACAAAAGTGACCCAAAGCTGAAAAACCGATTTGAATAAATCCGATCCAAACCCGATTTTAAACCAAATAATGTGACCCAAACCCGAAATAAACCGAATGGAACTGAACCAAACTGAAATTTGGTACAACAAAAAATTACCTGAACCGAACTCACGCGAACCAAAGTTATCCGTACCATAGTCACACGTAACCAGATGATAAGCGAAACCAAAACCACCCGAACCAAAAGAAACCATGAATAACCTGAACTAAACTATCTTGAGACATGCATGTTCTAGATTCCACATTCATAACTATCAAACAATAAAATATAAAAAAAGTCATATATTGAGCAATGAGCGCACAGGAATGTACAAACATAACAACAAAAGGGGATATAAATATAATCAACTCATTATATTATATATATATTGTAGGCCAAAGCTAATAGAAACAAGATTTTCAATATTAAGCTGGGCATATAAGTTTGAAATTTAATTGAATACATGGACGTTTGGTTGAACGTGGCATATAATATACCTATATGTAATTATCGTGTGCGTGTTATAGTGCAGTAGTTTAGGACTAATGAGCTGCATTGTTGGCCGATGGCACCTAAACCACAATCTGTTCATCTATTGTCAAGGCAGAACGCAAGGATCAATTAATTCTGATTGACGCTGTCATATAATACATCTATCAGTAATTCAACGTGTGTTGTAATGGTGCAGTAGTTTAAGGACTAGTGCGCTGTTATGATTGATTAACAAGCACTAAACGACATCTATGAACATCAGACAACGATTTATTTGGGAGCGGGGGTAAGAAGAAGAAGACGGCAGCTTGAAAGAAGGGGAACACCATCACTCTTGTAAAATTCTACTCCAAAGCTTATACTCCAGCCTGGCTTTTGGATTCTGGAAACAGCAGGGACTACGCTACTGCTTATAATGCTTATCGTTTGATTCACAAGGTGCGACAGAAGAAATTAAAAAACTTCTATTGTTATAATCGTCAGAGCGAAGAAGATAAGCTATTACCGGCTCCGGAATGAACAGTTTTCAGCCCCGTCTTCAATCTGGTGTGCGAGATGCAGCAGTTCCAGTGATTTATCTCTGCATAGGCGTAGACACAAGAAGAGAATGAAGAGAGGCACTGAGCATACTTGTTCGCCGGTAGGGTTGTGCTGCGAGTGAAGGGAATGAAGACGACCTGAATTTTTCACTTCCTTAATTGCCCTTTTTTGTTCTCTCATACTATAATTTATTATGATATGAGGTTATTGATGATAATTTGTCATCTGATTTTTAAAACACATTGGAATCAAATATTAAGTGTCAGTTTTACAATCAAATCACATCATTTCTGTCTTTTATTAATTATTCATGTAGTAACATATAATTGATAAGCTTTATGTAATAAGATTGAGGTGTATAGTAACATATTTTGTTATTGAATCTTTATTATATTTCAAAATTATATATGTGTTTTCTAACCTTTTTTCTTCATATTAAGAAGTCTAAACTTCCTAAATTATTCTTAGTTCAAAGATACACATCCAAATTTACAAATTATATTCTACCAAGAATCTAACTTTTTCAATTAAAATATTTTACAAATCTATTAAAATTAGATAAGTAAGGATATTTTATACCAGGTTGGACTAGTAATATTCTTTAACATTACAAATAATTATTGATCACGTATAAAGTAGTTGTAATGAGTTAAAAAATAAAAACAATCGTCTTGGCTAAAGCCAACTGTACCTATGTAACACCCCTTCCAACATTAACACACTTAACGACCAACTGCAGCGGAAAACATACTTCATCACATTACTTAACTCGTTGGTGTTACACGCCGTTAACCACCCATGTGGCTAACAAGGCTATTACATATACATTGTATCGGTCTGATGGGCTAGATTCCCGAGCGACTACACATTACTGTCCCTCTCCATAAACAACAACAACAACATATACCTTAAACTGTACCGAGTATTCACAAACTAATGCCGATAACAATTTCGGTCTTACTACACCTACTGTACAAATATACCTAAGATGATTACCCATGTACAAATGACTACCCCGTCCTACTCTCGAACGGCTTCCAGCTCCTTGTACCTGAAATAGGAAAAAGAAGAGAAAAGGGTGCCCCCCAGGGGCTCAACACCTTTGCTGGTATGGTAATCCTGCAGCCCGCATGCTACGGGTCACGCACAACTAATTGTCGTCTTAGCATGCGGTTGATTATATTTAAATCATGCATGTAACTATAAACACACAACACATAACATTTCGCCTCAATGGGCTCAACAAACAGATAACACATCCTTACTTGATAAGTCACTCATGGTGTTCATTACCCTAGAGTGTTTCTCCTCCAATGGAGCTACTTCCTTAATAGACGACACTCACCCATTAATCGGGTTATCCTTAAACGCCTCTTATCACAAACTGGGATTCATATACATGATCCACATACTCCACATTTTTACAACATATAACATACACACATAACAACACTTTTCACGTTTCAACGTGCACATAACACACATCGCAATGGGAATTGTAGTACAACAACAACACATAACATAACGGGAACGGTTCTCTTAGGAACCGACCCAACCATAGTTAATTCACTGGTGAGCCTAGAGAATGATGTCACCCTCATGATAAGCTCGTTATACAACACTCATTACCGTCCTAATAGTCGGACGAGTAACTTAAGTTAATATGGTTCGGATATAGTGACCCGAACACACCACATAAACACATGTTCCCCCTAAACCGATCATAAGTCAGAATAGCTAAGCTTTGGAGTAGCTAATGGAGAGATCAAACCGTGAGGGAAACAACCATAACATAGAGGAGGGTAAGGCTAAAAAGGATACCCACTCCCAAACAACGCGCGACCGGCCTAACCGGATTCCTCACCCCTGTTAGTACACACTTACTTTTAGATATTAGTTAGAGCCCCACTATGGAGTCTATCACATCCACACATCATACAGTATTACAACTGGGTTACACATACGAGGGAGGTCCTTACATACACACACAAATATCACACAATTAACACACATATAGCCGTGGTTAGAACGTCCCATGGTTCGGGTCGTTTAATCCGAATACCGAACTCTCATGTGATCCTAGACTCAGTTAGCTAAGGTTTAACACTTTCGAGGTTAAATGGTATCGGAGTTGAACACGCCACATAAATGAATCACTATAAACTCATTACATGTTTTATCTTACAACGTGGCAAACATACAGAAAAAAACATTGGCATACAAGCCGGTGTAATCCGGTAGGACACAGGTTGCAAGAAAACCATACCTTTCACCACGGTCCACTATATTGTGTCCTCCTAGGTTCCTCGAACAAATCCCGTACAACTGGTAACATCACAATTACTTTCATTAACATCGGGGTGACATGATTGTTTAATATCTAATGCCCATAGTTAAACCCGTCATCCCGTTGTACTTAATTTATTTATGTGATCTTAAGTTCACAACTTACTCATTCACTCTCATACTTGTTTATACTTCCAATGGCCTTTTAAAGTCACAAACAAGGCCTAAACATCATCTAAAACCATTAACATTCAATCCCCCATCATTAGGAGCCTTAAACAAATTTTTTTCTTCATCTCTGGTCTGCACCGCCCCTCTGGGGCGGTCCCAAGGGCGGTCCACAACAGAAGCTATACGTTTCATTTTTTTCACTTCTCTGCACTGGACCTCCCCACAGGGGCGGTCCAGAATAGACCCCATTTTAAAAACCGTTTTCTCCTCATTTTGAACTCCAAATTCACCCCAATCTTTTCCTATGCATTACACATGTTTTCCCACATGTTTTAACATCTTTTGGCACTAAAACCCTCTCTAAACATCCCAAAAACTCCTTAAACTTTTTACTCAAATTTTTACTAAATCCTTAACATTTAGAACATTTTACTTACACTTGTAACTTGTAATTTTGCTTAAAGCTTCCACTAACCAAAGTGTTCTTCCCCCACAAGATAACCACTCCTAAAGCATCATTTTGCATCACATTCACCCCCTTTACATACACTCCTCAAGTCTTTCCCACAAGTTCCTAATTAAACCTTCACAAGGCATTACACTTCCATTGTTCACCAACTTTGCACAAGACTTTACCACACCTCCACCATCACCTTGGTGTATCTAGAAATCATCCATTAGTTCTCTAAATCTCCAAGACTATGCCCAAGGCATCTTAACACTTAAGAACACCTTATTCCACTTTCTTTCACCATCTTAACACTTAACAATCCCTAGTACCTTCTAGGTCATAAAATCTCATTACAATACTTAAACTCCTTTGTTTATCAACTAAATTTTGCCATAGCTTCTCTTGTATCACCTTACACCAAAACACATAGTTCTTCCACCATTATACAATCCAAGAACACTCAATCTCTTAATGCACATTCTTTACACACAAACATATGGTTTTTCATCCTTTAACCTTCAAAGACATTCACCTTCACAAGATATGTTCTTTACACACAACTAAACCTTTAAACTACACTACATCACAATATAGTGCATAAACTTAAATTGCTTGGCTCTTAGGCCCTTAAATAACATGGCTCTTAGGCCCTTAAATTGCATAAACCTTAAACACTGAATTTCCCACATAAATAATGCCTTTGACCTGCAATTACATACAACAACACATATGCCCTTTAATAGTTTCCTTGAGAGCATTTTACTAGGTCATTCACCATTGGCTCCTTAGGTATTTTATTAAGCAAATCAAGCTCATTTTTCCTAAGGCATTTAAACTACATTGAGATAGTTTGTTTACCTCTTTTCCTCTCAAACTTCTTTCTTGTTTCCTTGTACCGAAAATCAGCAAGGAGTTTGATCACTTGACAAATTTCTAATCAATACACATATAAGGGTAATGAGCTTAAGAATTCACACTTAAACTCATATACAAACCCTAGTTTAACATAAGTGTTTTAATACACTAAAATGATATTTACCTTTGAATTTGAAAGAGAACTTGAATATGTAACAAGAGAGGTTTCCACCAAGCCCTTGAATGATTGGAATGAAGCTAAAACGAAGCAAAAGAAAACACCATGAAGAAGGTGATTTCGGTCACTTATGAAAACAAAAGGAAATGAAGTTTTTCTTTGACTTTCCTTACCTTGAAGCAAAGGAGAATAACAAGGCATGAAAAGGTAAGCTCAAGCTCCTTCAATGGAGAATCTTCATGGCACCAAAATGGAGTTCTTGAAGATTTGAAAAGAGAAAAGTGTAGAGCTTGGCCTAACTAAGACAAATATGGTCTTAGAATTTGATTTGGTATATGGAGCTAGAAGATACAAGCATTCAAAGATGGAGATGGTATGTTTTTGCTGTAGCAAAAACGATTTCAAGAAGGGAGGATGGAGAGGATACGGTGGTGAGTGAAGGAAACAAGAGAATGAGGTGAGAGAGTGCTCTTGTTTAGATATTTATGTAATAAAGTAGAATAGTACTTTACTTTATTCTTTCTTTCTTTAATTGATTTGTAAATGGTGGTGACTCACCCTACAAAAACCGGCCCCCATTTAATAATAAGGGTATTTTGGTATTTGTTGACCAATTAACTTACTTATATCGACTTATGTTATAAATTTGCATATTTTGGTTACTATTCAAAACTAAGGCACATATTTGTGAAATTTTTGATTTCCCTTGATTTAGACTTCCTAATGTGATACTAAGTAGTACACATGTTAATTAAAGAGTAATGATGGACATTTAGCCACTCAAAACTCATTTACAAGACAATTTTTCAAAAATGTGCTTTAAGACTCCTTAAAGCACATTTTGTGTTTTAACTTGTTTTCAAGCTTGGTTTTCTTTAGTAATTGATTTAACATGTTCATTAGCATGTTTATAAGGTCTAAGAATGACCTTTAGGTATTATACAAGGTTACACCAAGTCTAGAGCAAGTATTTGCTTAAATTGACTTTAAGGTGTTTTCTTGTGTTTTGTTTGGTTTAATTGTCCACCAACATTCCCTAAGGACTTATTTAGCCTTATTAAATCATAATTGAATATTATTAAGTCTTGGTAGGCTCTTTGGGTCCTAACCAAGTTCACTTCCAAGCTTAGAGCATGTTTTTGCTCAAACTGTGTCTTAGTGTTTTATTGTGTTTTACTATGGTTTAAATTGTTCACTGATGTTTCTAAGGCACTTTTTAGCCTTTATACCATAGTTTAACATTTAAACAACATATCAAGGTTTGGGGTATTTCAATCTACCCCCCTTAAAAGAACTTCGTCCTCGAAGTTCACACTTCCCACACATCATTTGGATTAGAACACAGGGATTACTTGCAAATAAAACTTCCATAACCAAACATACTTTACATCACCCTCGGACTTAACGGTCCGGGTAACATATACACATCCATACATAACATAACATACTTACATGATAACCTCGGACTCAACGGTCCGGGTATCTTAACAACATTGTACTTACATAACAACCCTTAGACTCTCAGGTCTGGGTAACATAACAACATTTAGACACATAGGTCTAGGTAACATAACAACATTTAGAACTCATCCACATTAGGACTCAAGGTCAAAATAATATTTATTACACGTACCACACAACATGTCATAGCATGTATAACAACCAAAAATATCCTTTTATATACACTGTGATCCCGCAGAACCCGGTCGCGATGGACACCTTCTGGTCCCCGTCCCTTTGGGAGATCAAAACAATCACTTAATCTTTAACATATATACTTCTCATGTCACCGGTCCGAAGACAAAGGCTCATGCGTCCTCGGCTCGTGAGCAAGTACTACAAAAATATTCTTTACTAGGTTAAGTATAAGAGAATCCTTTATTTCAAATGTTAACCGACTGTTTTGAAAACACCAATTGAAAATCCTTTTGAAAACACATACAACTCCAAGTCCAACTTATGCTCTTTGCTTCTTTTCTTAGCGTGGTTATTTGTGACCACTTATAGGGAGCTTCAAGAATCATCCAACCCTGATGTGATCAGCATCAGTGTTGAACTATCCTTCCACCCCAATTTGTGTTCGGCTTCCCTTGATCTCATGAAAATCAAGTTTCACCTCCCACTTCAATTTCAAGCATCAGGTAAATCACTCATTTCCAATTTTCTATCTTTTAAGTCATTCTAGTCATAATCATACATCTCCAAGGGATAGAACTCCGTCTATCAGTTATCTCCATTCACTTAAATCCAGCTACCTAGGGAATCTTATTCTCACTAGGTTCTATGTCGGTTTCATACCCTCTCATGAATCACTATATTGTATATATACACATATATTTTATCAAAATACAACACACAGTTTCACATTTATACACTGTCGGGGTTTTGTTCCCCGGGAGTTTCTCTACTCCCCACACTTGTACTATCACACACAACTGTTAAAATAAACACACTTATCACAATGGTATTCGCATCTTCTGTGCGCAATTACCACAATTAAACCATGAATGAATGCGTATGTTTACGTAACACACACACCAATCATCAAACAAATTATGTGCTATGCACAACATAGTTCACGTACACTTGTACGGTAACACACTAAGCGGTTTTGCGCTCTACCCCCCTTAAAAGGGATTACGCCCACGTAATCAATCACTTAATCATTGGTTTAAAAGTTCTACGTCGTGAAGTACTTTAACTTCCACGCGGTCTGTATACAATGTGTTCTGGTTAGAGGATCTTGACCATATTGGCGGTTTAGTCCCTAAACCAAGAATTCTCATTGGAGTTTGCTTTAACTCTTAACTGGTTTGGTTCTGGCCTGTGAGGCTTCTAGGCATTAATAATTAGCCATTCACTCATGTTCACTATGCACATTACACTTGAATCACTGGCTCACTAGTTTCTGCTGCGAAACTCTAATAACTGTAGGGCTTAGTTTGCCCCATTCGTTATTCTTACTGTATTGTACATCCCCAATTATCACCTTTATCTTGGTAATAAACGGTTTCTCAACCGATGCGTGGTATCTTCTGACCGTGAGCGAATTCGGTGAGTTATAAACTTTCTTCCACTTCCAATAATTTACTGTGTATAAACTGCTGTATTTCATAATGATTGACTTGATTCCTTCCGACTTACTGTCGGTTGAGGTTGAGCTACTACCTAGTGTGTAGTGCTCTCTAGGCTATTTCCCACACTTGAGGTATATTCCATACCGATATTTGGTATTCTGTGTTACTGCAGTCACTTAATGCTAGCCATGCCTCCACATTTGGTTCTGTACTAGTACTCTTTCATTGGTACGACCTTGCATTTATCATGCATCAGTCACTATGGCGTTATAAGCCGTTTGCTTTTTCCTCCACAATTAACATTTCCCGAATCCCAGCTATCCCACTTGATCATTACTGCGTAAGTGCAATACCAAAACACTCAGTCATACAGAGTGCAGAGGCGTAAACTCTTGACAGTAAATCTCTTATTAGCAATGGGAATTCACACTGAGTTCCTTATCACATAGTACCAACTACTGGCTTATTGCCCAGTCTGTTTATCATCACTTACCTTGCATCTCCACTGAGTTTAACTCATAACTGGTCTTTCTCATTGTATAACATCAACTTATATGGTATTCACAGTCATATTAGCTTCCACACATATACTTACATCATTCGTATTATGGTTCGTCATTCATTTGGATGACTACTGAATGCTCCTTGAGCGTTGATCACTCGAGTTACAAACCGGCGTTATTCAGCTCGGTGCTTTACTTATACTCACATGCTACCAAACTATCTGTTCTCTCGCAACGACAACATGGTCAATCCTTAACATGTTTCTTGAACTTGGTTCACATAACTACCGCTGTTGCGGTCTCACAATGTTAAGAGGTATCCCCACTCTCTTAGCAGTGGTTCGTTATCCGCTTTACTTACTTATATAACATAGACTTCTACAATTGATTCAAATTTACCTAACACATTTGCTTGTGGCTTAGTAGCCTTACTGCCTCGAGCTCTGCTCATTGTAGGCTGTTCATACACATTTACTTCTCTGTACAACATTACATGGTTTGGATATCATATTGAGCTCCATGACAAGGTCGTTGCATTCCGTTTCCTTTCATGGGATGCCCCTTAGGATTGTCAGTCCGTCTCCTGACAACTTATGTCTAACTGGGTGTTAGTTTCAACCCTTGTGTTTCTGTCACGTTATTTCGTCAACTATCGTTGATGTGAACACCCTTCAAGGATTGCTCCTGGGTGTTGCTAAGTTATGCCATTACATCTGGTTCGCACTTATTGGTATATTCAGTTAGCCACGCGTTTGCGTTCTTAACTGGCTTATTATCTCTTCTGTGAAGATCAACATTTCCTAGTAGTGTAGGTACTCATTCTGGGAGTTTCATCCCGTTCATTGCACATTAATGTGTCCACATTAGGCATCTGCTTGCCATGCACAGGCTGGGTCACCATTCCAGCTATCATGTTTATCCCTGGGATCCTTAAGACATATGCTATGTCTTTACATAACAGTTAGTGCACTTCGTATTCCCTGACTCTTAAACATTTCCTTGAAACAAATTCACTAACTCCTTTAGTCTCGTTAAATTAACTGAGTTCCTTTACTTCAACCATTCTCGGTAATTCTTTGCTCTTGATTGACTTACACTGCTGACCGTAGTACGGAGTCGACTACCTCCCGTGTTCCGGACTCTACTCGTATACATATGTGGGGTACCATGCTGATACATTGCTACTTACCCAACTAACCCATAAGTAGGTCTGTCAGGCCCACAAGCTCCTATCGGAGTGCGGTCGTCCCACATTACAGTTGGTACACTCGTAGTGTCCGTCACACGCCTAGGTGAAGTATTCTGTTGTCAACTCCCTTATATTGTCCTATGACAACATGCATTCCGTGCTTCCCGAACTTAATCGAGGGAAAGTTTATCCACTGTTGTATCCTTGTCAACTACCCTTAGTTTACTGGTTTGGTTTTAAAAAGGTTAAAATGAGTATAGGTTTGAAAGAAAATCTGGTTTGAAAGAAAGAGTTTGAAATAAATCTGAGTTTGAAGAAAAATTCATGGTTTCACAACGTCTTCTTGCCTTAACCAAGTCTAGCTTCCTGCTGACTGGTGTATTTCCAATTACAGAGGTTAGGCTATCAAGCCCTTCCATGGTCATGATGATCTCACTTAACTTCATGGTACTTTACTAAGTACTTTGTATTTGTTAAAAATTTTCCTGAACAGCCCTGTTATAGCAGCACTTGCTATGGCAAGTGCGCCATGCTAACTGGCTCTCGGTTAAACACACACCGGTTGCGGTATTGTTCTACCCGCACTGTTATCAGTGGCTCCTGTTGGCCCTTACTTGACCTTACAGTCCTGACAATAACCTCTGGGTGACTTCTCACTGTCTTCACATGATAATCATTAACTAGGGTGTTTCCCATTCTGGAGACCCCTTTTTTAGTATTGTTCCTCTTCGTAGCCCGTTCCACGCATTTGTCGTGGTTACTGAGACTTGTCTCTGTTTGGGCACTACGTTGTAGTTCCTTGTCGGTTGGTATACCGTTGGTGTATATTTTGTTCCCGTAGACATGTCTCGGGTTCCATTATCCACTTCTTGCCTGTTGCAGTTGGTGCGTTGCAAGCTGGTTATTCTCGACTGCTCGGCATGTCGACCCAGGTTGCCGGAAATTCTATTCTTCTATACACAAGATTCTTCATTCTTCGCTATTAAATGCGGTTAACATTGTTCAGATGGAAACCGTCTCCGGGATTCCCAGTTTTCGGGATCTACCGTATGACAGGTTCTCCGTACCTTTAGAGGTATTTAATAACAGCCAGATCGGGTTTCCCGAGTATGAGAGGACTTCCATCTCTCTGGCGTTGTTTCCCAAGTTATAAAACAGGGATTGTGGAGGGGGGAAGGATATGTAGGTTTCAGTACACACTGGTATTCCTAACTAGCGTATCTCTCACGCTATCACTCAACCCTTAACCCAAAGTACTAAAATCCTAACTCGGTACTTCCTAAGCTCGGTAATTCAGTCATCAGAGCGATACTTCGCTCTGATACCACTTTTTGTAACACCCCATCCAACATAACACACTTAACACAACTGCAGCGGAAAACATACTTCATCACATTACTTAACTCGTTGGTGTTACACGCCGTTAACCACCCACGTGGCTAACAAGGCTATTACATATACATTGTATCGGTCTGATGGACTAGATTCCCGAGCACTACACATTACTATCCCTTCCATTAACAACAACAACAACATATACCTTCCAACTGTACCGAGTATTACAAACTAATGCCGATAACAATTTCGGTCTTACTACACCTACTGTACAAATATACTAAGATTACCCATGTACAAACGACTACCCCGTCCTACTCTCGAACGGCTTCCAGCTCCTTGTACCTGAAATAGGAAAGAAGAGAAAAGGGTGGCCCCCCAGGGGCTCAGCACCTTTGCTGGTATGGTAATCCCGCAGCCCGCATGCTACCGGGCCACGCACAACTAATTGTCGTCTTAGCATGCGGTGATTATATTTTAAATCAGGAATGTAAATATAAACACAAACACATAACATTTCGCCTCAATGGGCTCAACAAACAGATAACACATCCTTACTTGATAAGTCACTCATGGTGTTCATTACCCCTAGAGTGTTTTCTCCTCCAATGGAGCTACTTCCTTAATAGACGACACTCACCCATTAATCGGGTTATCCTTAAACGCCTCTTATCACAAACGGGATTCATATACATGATCCACATACTCCACATTTTTACAACATATAACATACACCACATAAAACACTTTTCACGTTTCAACGTGCACATAACAACATCGCAATGGGAATTGTAGTACAACAAAACACATAACATAACGGAACGGTTCTCTTAGGAACCGACCTAACCATAGTTAATTCACTGGTGAGCCTAGAGAATGATGTCACCCTCATGATAAGCTCGTTATAACACATTACCGTCCTAATAGTCGGACGAGTAACTTAAGTTAAGATGGTTCGGATATAGTGACCCGAACACACCACATAAACACATGTTCCCCCTAAACCGATCATAAGTCAGAATAGCTAAGCTTTGGAGTAAGCTAATGGGAGATCATAACCCGTGAGGGAAACAACCATAACAGAGAGGAGGGTAAGGCTAAAAAGGATACCCACTCCCAAACAACGCGCGACCGGCCTAACCGGATTCCTCACCCCTGTTAGTACACACTTACTTTTAGATATTAGTTAGAGCCCCACTATGGAGTCTATCACATCCACACATCATACAGTATTACAACTGGGTTACACATACGAGGGAGGTCCTTACATACACACACAAATATCACACAATTAACACACGTATAGCCGTGGTTAGAACGTCCCATGGTTCGGGTCGTTTAATCCGAATACCGAACTCTCATGTGATCCTAGACTCAGTTAGCTAAGGTTTAACACTTTCGAGGTTAAATGGTATCGGAGTTGAACACGCCACATAAATGAATCACTATAAACTCATTACATGTTTTATCTTACAACGTGGCAAACATACAGAAAAAAACATTGGCATACAAGCCGGTGTAATCCGGTAGGACACAGGTTGCAAGAAAACCATACCTTTCACCACGGTCCACTATATTGTGTCCTCCTAGGTTCCTCGAACAAATCCAGTACAACTGGTAACATCACAATTACTTTCATTAACATTGGGGTGACATGATTGTTTAATATCTAATGCCCATAGTTAAACCCGTCATCCCGTTGTACTTAATTTATTTATGTGATCTTAAGTTCACAACTTACACATTCACTCTCATACTTGTTTATACTTCCAATGGCCTTTAAAAGTCACCAAACAAGGCCTAAACATCATCTAAAACCATTACCATTCAATCCCCCATCATTAGGAGCCTTAAACAAATTTTTTTCTTCATCTCTGGTCTGGTCCACAACAGAAGCTATACGTTTCTTTTTTTTCACTTCTCTGCACTGGACCTCCCCACAGGGGCGGTCCCTAGGGGCGGTCTAGAACATACCTCATTTTAAAAACCGTTTTTCTCCTCATTTTGAACTCCAAATTCACCCCAATCTTTTCCTATGCATTACACATGTTTTCCCACATGTTTTAACATCTTTTTGGCACACTAAAACCCTCTCTAAACATCCCAAAAACTCCTTAAACTTTTACTCAAATTTTTACTAAATCCTTAACATTTAGAACATTTTACTTACACTTGTAACTTGTAATTTTGCTTAAAGCTTCCACTAACCAAAGTGTTCTTCCCCCACAAGATAACCACTCCTAAAGCATCATTTTGCATCACATTCACCCCCTTTACACACACTCCTCAAGTCTTTCCCACAAGTTCCTAATTAAACCTTCACAAGGCATTACACTTCCATTGTTCACCAACTTTGCACAAGACTTTACCACACCTCCACCATCACCTTGGTGTATCTAGAAATCATCCATTAGTTCTCTAAATCTCCAAGACTATGCCCAAGGCATCTTAACACTTAAGAACACCTTATTCCACTTTCTTTCACCATTAACACTTAACAATCCCTAGTACCTTCTAGGTCATAAAATCTCATTACAATACTTAAACTCCTTTGTTTATCAACTAAATTTTGCCATAGCTTCTCTTGTATCACCTTACACCAAAACACATAGTTCTTCCACCATTATACAATCCAAGAACACTCAATCTCTTAATGCACATTCTTTACACACAAACACATGGTTTTTCATCCTTTAACCTTCAAAGACATTCACCTTCACAAGATATGTTCTTTACACACAACTAAACCTTTAAACTACACTACATCACAATATAGTGCATAAACTTAAATTGCTTGGCTCTTAGGCCCTTAAATAACATGGCTCTTAGGCCCTTAAATTGCATAAACCTTAAACACTGAATTTCCCACATAAATAATGCCTTTGACCTGCAATTACATACAATAACACATATGCCCTTTAATAGTTTCCTTGAGAGCATTTTACTAGGTCATTCACCATTGGCTCCTTAGGTATTTATTAAGCAAATCAAGCTCATTTTTCCTAAGGCATTTAAACTACATTGAGATAGTTTGTTTACCTCTTTTCCTCTCAAACTTCTTTCTTGTTTCCTTGTACCGAAAATCAGCAAGGAGTTTGATCACTTGTCAACTTTCTAATCAATACACATATAAGGGTAATGAGTTTAAGAATTCACACTTAAACTCATATACAAACCCTAGTTTAACATAAGTGTTTTAATACACTAAAATGATATTTACCTTTGAATTTGAAAGAGAACTTGAATATGTAACAAGAGAGGTTTCCACCAAGCCCTTGAATGATTGGAATGAAGCTAAAACGAAGCAAAAGAAAACACCATGAAGAAGGTGATTTCGGTCACTTATGAAAACAAAAGGAAATAAAGTTTTTCTTTGACTTTCCTTACCTTGAAGCAAAGGAGAATAACAAGGCATGAAAAGGTAAGCTCAAGCTCCTTCAATGGAGAATCTTCATGGCACCAAAATGGAGTTCTTGAAGATTTGGAAAGAGAGAAGTGTAGAGCTTGGCCTAACTAAGACAAATATGGTCTTAGAATTTGATTTGGTATATGGAGCTAGAAGATACAAGCATTCAAAGATGGAGATGGTATGTTTTTGCTGTAGCAAAAACGATTTCAAGAAGGGAGGATGGAGAAGGCTACGGTGGTGAGTGAAGGAAACAAGAGAATGAGGTGAGAGAGTGCTCTTGTTTAGATATTTATGTAATAAAGTAGAATAGTACTTTACTTTATTTCTTTCTTTCTTTAATTGATTTGTAAATGGTGGTGACTCACCCTACAAAAACCGGCCCCCATTTAATAATAAGGGTGTTTTGGTCTTTGTTGACCAATTAACTTATATTGACTTATGTTATAAATTTGCATATTTTGGTTACTATTAACAAACTAAGGCACATATTTGTGAAATTTTTGATTTCCCATTGATTTAGACTTCCTAATGTGATACTAAGTAGTACACATGTTAATTAAAGAGTAATGATGGACATTTAGCCATTCAAAACTCATTTACAAGACAATTTTTCAAAAATGTGCTTTAAGACTCCTTAAAGCACATTTTGTGTTTTAACTTGTTTTCAAGCTTGGTTTTCTTTAGTAATTGATTTAACATGTTAATTATCATGTTTATAAGGTCTAAGAATGACCTTTAGGTATTATACAAGGTTACACCAAGTCTAGAGCAAGTATTTGCTTAAATTGACTTTAAGGTGTTTTCTTGTGTTTGTTTGGTTTAATTGTCCACCAACGTTCCCTAAGGACTTATTTAGCCTTATTAAATCATAATTGAATATTATTAAGTCTTGGTAGGCTCTTTGGGTCCTAACCAAGTTCACTTCCAAGCTTAGAGCATGTTTTTGCTCAAACTATGTCTTAGTGTTTTATTGTGTTTTACTATGGTTTAAATTGTTCACTAATGTTTCTAAGGCACTTTTTGCCTTTAAATATCATAGTTTAACATTTAAACAACATATCAAGGTTTGGGGTATTTCAACCTATCTAGCTACATCCATGTCCACGCCCACGCCCACGCGGGTGTTTGGTTTTTTGTTTTGCTTTTGTTTTTTTTATATCACAAAAACTTTAAATTATTGTAACTTTTAATATATAAGTCCAAAATGAAAAAAAATTATATCATTGTTCACCTAAATTCAAGCTCTTCAAAACAAGATCATTCATTGATATATTTTGACAACTTAAAAAAATTATTTTTTTATATATAGTGCACAAAACGTAAAAGAAAACTTGTACAGATAGTCATACAAACATGTACAAATGTTCATTTAAACATGTACATCCACACGTAAAAACATGTACATCCCCGCATTAAAAATATACAGATGGTGACATATATCTGTACGAATCATTAAATATGTACATCCTTAGATTAAGATCTGTACATATAAGAGAGAAAACTTGTACAGATGGTCATACAAACATGTACAGATGTTCATTAAAGAACATGGACATTCTCACATTTGAACATGTACATCTTCACATTAAAACATGTACATTCTCACATTAAAACTTGTACATACATCCTCACATTAAAATATCACCGTATACACGTAAAATAAAATTTTTTGAAAGTTGTCAAAACATATCCATGACTGGTCTTGTTTTGAAGAGCTTGAATTTAGATAAACAATGATATAATTATTTTTCATTTTGAACTTATATATTAAAAGTTACAATCATTTAAAATATTGTTGTGATAAAGGAAAAAAATTTTAAAACGAAATATGCGTGCAAGCGCGCTGATATATTCTTTTTTTTTCTGTTTTGTCCCACTATACTTCATTAATTACCAAAATACCCTATTATAAAGATATTTTTTATTTTAAAGTTATGGTGCATCGCTTAAAATTTTAAAATTGGTTTTAAAGGCTTCCAATGTGGGTATTATGCAGAAATGATGTGTACCAAAAGCTAGGAGAAACTTGCATTTAAAAACTAATAATTCAATCTAGAAATCTTACATTTTGAATTCCGAGAAGTATATGTTATTATTAATAGTAGTTTTAAAAAAATATACTTTAGATTTTAAATCTTATTATAAGTGAGAGTATGATAAAGAAATTAAAATGGAAGTATATTTTTAACACATAAGTTAAGTTTAGTCTCTTAATCAATGTATTATAACATAAAATAATGTTCATTATTTGATATTTGGTCTATTAAATTTCATTTTAATAAACTTAGATTTTTTTTATGTTTAGGACTTGGGAGTGGTTTATAAATGTTCATACTCCCTCTGTTCCTGTGACAGTGTCCGATTGGACAAATGCACGCAGATTAAGAAAAGTAACTTAAATAAAGCTTCTTTCCTAAATTAACCCTTCATAACACAGTGTTCCTTATGTCACATATATGTACTCGTGTAAAGGTTTCTAGGTGGGAGGGTATTCTTGGAATATCAATTGGAAAATGGACAGAATTTTGGGACAAAAAAAAGATGACAGCGGACACTGGCGCTGGGACGGAGGGAGTATAAGTTTTTGTTAGAAACCCCAAACTTTTTGTTTTTTAGGAAAAACCCCCAACTTTTCGATTGCGACATTTAATGTGTATATGATTTAAATAAAATGAAAAAATCATTAAGAAAAATAAAGAATGTAAAAAGAATTACAAAACGTACACCTCACTTTTTAATGATGCATGTTCGATAAACCCACTACACCACATGAAAAAATTTCATGTTTCACGTCATTTGAGTACACTAATTAGTCAACAACTTACATTTGGATTAACTCATTTTTTAGAACTAAGGACTAACGGGAAGAAAAACAATAATCTAAATGGATGTTTTGCATTGAAATGAAGTCTTAAATTGTAGGCTCTCTATAAAATGTTTTACAATTTTACTAATCCGCTAACAACGATTATTAAACTCTTGTCCCGACTCTTTATGCATTAGCATCAAAACAAAATAGATTTACCACTTTAGATTTTAAATGAATACAATTCAATAGCCAAACTTGTGGACAGCTATATTTACGGTAAGTTATAAACCATTTTATTATTTTTGGAGTTACTATTTTTTCATTTTGTATAGGATTTTACTACTAACCCGTTGAAATTTTATCCGAAAATATATAAAGTAAGTTTTATTTTACCAGTGACCACAAATTCACAATTTTTTTATTTGAATTGGTCGATCCATTTTGTTACTATAGTTACAACTTCATATAAAAAAATGTCCCTCCAATTTGACTATGTCTAACCCATTATATAATAGTACTAGTTTTGATCAAGACTAATTTTTAGTTGGAACTTTAGGTGGTTATCGAAAAAATATAGCGAAAAAAATTATCCCTAGAGTTGAGACTAATAAAAATGTATAAACTATATATTAAGAAAAATTGGGCCCGTATATATGAAAATAAATACAGGTCACAAAGGTTGTTTAAATTCGGACTTAAAAATTTGTGGCTACCAAACTTATCACAAATAGTTCACCCGAATTTAACTCATAACCCAAATAAATTGAATGACCCAAAGGCTAACCAGAGTTGAAAACACCCAAACTAAAATAAACGAAACTGAAGAAACCACAACTGAAACCATTCGAACCAGTTCAAACTGACTAAATCATCACAGAACCGAACTAAATCCAAATGAGCATATTTACTACAGGTGGCAAAAGTGACTCGAACCTGAAAAAACCAAACCAATCCGATCTGAACCCGAATTTCAACTGAAAACTATAACTCAAAAAATGACCCGAAATCCAAAACAAAGCGACCCGGACCAAACCAAACTATATTATTGTATATCCGAGAATAAACCAAAATCCACAACCATCCGAACCAAAGTCATCCAAACCAAAATCAACCGAACCAAAGTCACCTATAACCCGACAAAGACCCAAAATCCAAAGTGACCCGAACTGAAAATCAACTGAGCTGAACCCGAACCGAATTCATTGTGACCCGAATGAATATATTACATTTAATTATAGCAAATGATGAGTGGTTTGCCTAAAATTTTGAGCCTTTAAAAGGGCCCTAGTGCACAAATTTGAAGGCAAGGGCAAAATGGTCAAGATACACCAAGTCGGGATTTTCCAAGGACATTTCCAAGACTTTTTATTTTCATATGACTGTTTACCATCTCAAAACATATTCAAACACCATAGTCATTACGAAAGGCACTTCATAACTTTAAGATAGTTTTGAACTATAGTTTTTATGAAACAGTCTCGAAATAGAAAGAAAAGGTCTCCAAATATTAAGAATAAAATTTCCACATGACTACACACAGTCATAAACTTCATAAATTCCATCTGGAATCTTAACCCAAAATTTTAAAAAGAAATTCAAACATTCTTGTAATTTTCTCTCTCCTTTGGAAAAACCCAAATCAAGTCAAAACGTCATGAAATTTTAACACATGATAGAGGATGATTTTTGGAGAATAACCCGTTGAAATTTTGAATCTTCAGTAACTAGTTAGGAATTATGAGAGGTTCCTGATTGTAATATTTTTATCTAATCGGTTATTTATCAAAATGACCTTATTCCAACTTTCAAAGTTCATAAAGATCTTTCTTTATTTATGGTTAAAGTTTCATAATTTTTCTCGTCATGTAGCCTATTTAAAAAAATCACATTCTCTTAAAGCATAAAAGGATTTTTGATTAAAATTTTGATTTATCCATTATCCAAGCTTTTCCTATAAAAGGGACCCTTCCCAAACGACCTAAAGATCATCTAGAAATCTTCCAAGGTCATAAACAAGTCTTTCCAGCCTGCCTCCCACGTTTTCCAACCCTATCAAACCGAAACTTTGTCAAAATTGTCCAGAAATCACTAAAAACACAATCTATGTTCTCCTATCAAACTTCCAATCATCAAAACACCACCAAAACAAAACCAAAACATGGTAAACATCACAAGGAAGAAGGAGTCAGAAACCAGAAGTTGTTACCCAACCGAAGGACAACCGACAAACCGATCAAAGAATCCCGTCAAGCAAGGACGATCACTTGGAGCCTTTGAAACAGGTTAGAGATCACCAAATCCTAAACCTACGAAAAGTCAACATTTATCTGTGTATTTTTGAGTTTTGGTTACTTTATGTGTGTTTACTTGTTTGCCAAGTTTCGTGTTATTTTTTAATCCAAATTGAAAACTTTTATCCACCAACGTGCTTAGAATCTTTCAGACTACATACCCATAAAATTCGAGCTAAAAACACCGTCCGGTGGTGGTCCGGGCTCCCGGACCACCCACGGACGGTACCAATATTAGATATTGCATTTATATTTAAAATTTGGCTAGAGTCCAGGCCCACGAACACCCTATTCGTGGCCCCGAACACCCCAAAATTTTAACCTTTAAAATTTTAAACACTTTGTTTAATTAGATAGATTAGAGTCCGTGGTCGGGGACATTAGGTCTGTGGGCACTGACGGCCGCAAATTTGACCTAATTCAGCACCCAAAACCCTAGCTTGGGTAACTTCAATTCTCACTTTTAATTTCTATAAAAGAATGTTCAAAAAGACAAAAAAACAAAAGTTTCCTCACTTGGGTTAAATCAACCTTATAATAAGTTGTTAATGGCATAAGTAGAAGAAAAAAAACTTACAAGGGTAGTGAAAGTAATTTGAACCCGGAAAAGTTATATACCAAGCCCCCAAACTCTAATCTTTCCTAATTTACCGCAGGTTAAAATTAAGTGGCGACTCATAATAGGTTCCAGTGGGCTAACCCTAGCTTTAAGAATTATAGTTTTATAACATAGTTATTAAGCTTAGGTTATAAGTGGACCTATAACCTGAACAATTCCTATTCAACTCAATCAACGTAGGATAAGGTTCGAAAAAACTCGGGGCTCACAATGATGATGAAACAAATTACACCTAATCAAGACTAAACATTACAAACACGAGCTACATACAATTATAATTACATAAGTAAAAGATAGGTAAAGATATTACTCAAACAAAAGTAAATGATCAAACCTAATGACTATAGCAGTATACTAGGTACACATCATTTTCCAAGGCCTAGAGAAGTAAAAATGAAAATAATAAGACAAAATGAAAAAGCAACCACACGTACTGATAAGTGGTGAAATAATGCTATTTTAAGTGCTTCATTCACCTTCATTCTATTGGATGCATAACTTGTTTCACCACTTAATAGAGTGTTTTTAGTGATTTATAGTGAACTTATAGAGTTTGATCTCTTGATAGGTAAAAGCTCATTTTGATCATACTTTTGGGTTCTATTTGAGCTAGTGGCATGCATCAACAGATTCCTCATCTCTCAAGCTTTCTGCCACAAACGGGGAGCAATTCCGAGCCATAATGAAGATTTTGGGCCCAGTGCAAGTTAGAGCAAATCTCTGGAGCAGGACCGACCCACAGGACCGACCCACTCTGGGTCGGTCGGATTGGTTTTTCCGGATGCCCAAGCTACTGGAATCGACCGACCCATAAGCCTGGGTCGGACGTGGGTCGGTCATACTTAAAATGACTCACGTGTCTTCTTCTTCGGAGACCGATCGACCCACGGGACCGACCCAGTCTGGGTCGGTCGGACGGAAAACTTACCAGATCTGCATTTTTAAAAGCTGATTTTGGGGACTCTTATCTCATCATCCAACACACACGACTTCAACCCTAAACAGACGAGAGAGAGGCGAGAATAAAGGAGAAAAGAAGAAAGAAAAGAAGAGAAGAAAGAGGAAGAAGAAAGTGAAGATTTCTACCTCCATTGAAGCTTAGCTCCCTCTAATGGCTAATTCTTCCTTCTCCTTGCTTTTTTTAGCTATGGCTGAGTAGTTCCATTTGTATCCTAGGATGAGGGTTTGAACCCATTTTGCTCATTGAATGCTAGAAACCTAACTCATTTGTTACTCTCGTTTTATTCCTTCAATATCAATTAATGCACTAAATTGATCTCTTATTGCATTTATGGTGGTTCCATTCAATATTTGAGCTTGAGTTTGGAACTAGACCAAGAAGGGAGTAAACCCTAACTTTTGCTTTCTTGATTTTGGAAGTAATGCTTAGGGCTGTTGATTAAGAGTGCTTGCTTAATGCTATTTGCTGACTTGAACCTCCTTTAATTAAGGGGTTTGATTATTTAGGTAAGAATTGGATTCCCATGATTTGGGGATTCATGAGCTAAACTCTAATAGGACTGAGATGATGAGTTATGGTTTTGAAGTTCTTTGAGTGAATTAGGTGATTCCCACTATCCTAGGGTACTCTCCCCATCCATTCCATACACAAACATTTTACTGTTTTTATTGCATTTCAATTAACAAACAACCAAGCTTGCCTCTGGCTAAACCCCCATTTTTACTGTTTATTCGCACTTAACTATTATACCGAAGCTTGGGATTTAGAAACCAATTTCCTTGTGGATACGACACTTGTTTTATTGCAACGAATTGGGTGCACTTGCCCATTTTAGCTAGGTTTAATTACTATGTTTGTAATTTTCCCAACAAGTTTATGGCGCCGATGCCAGGGAAATTGATTATTCAATTTCCCTTGGTTCGGTACTTTAGTTTTTGTGCATTTAGTACTTTTATCTATTTTATTTCATTTGTGGTATTTGTGTTTTTAGTTGTTGTCTATATTTTTACATTTCCTTCTACTTAAGAGCATTTGGTGTTGGTGCGGTTTAGGTACTTTCTGTTTTTCACGGTGTATGCCAAACACTCGAGCCAAAGGATCTCCACTTGTTAGTCCGAGACCCGAGCTCGAGCGTTCATGTTGAGAGCCATCCGAACTGTGAAAAAATTAATCATGGCTGATCTAGACCCGCTGGTGATTGAAGACAACGGGAACCAACAACAAATGGCTCTCAAAGACTACAACCAGCCGGACACCGAAGGGAGACCTTCGGCCATAGTCCTACCGGAGTTGACGCCTCAAGAGGCCGGACAATGGGTATTCAAGACCCACTACATCACTGCTGTCCGGGACTTAGGAAAATTCAGTGGAGCAAATCCCGATGAAGCTCCCAACCACCTAAGTCAATTCCTCGACTTTTGCAACTCATTTGGTAAAGCTGGAAACGTTGGTGAGAGGATACGCCTGCAGCTCTTCCCTCACTCACTGTCCGACGCTGCATCAAGATGGTATAGGAGCTTACCGTCAAAATCAATCCATACTTGGGCACAAATGGCTCAAAAATTTCTTGCCAAGTATTACCCCACCAGTAGAACGAGGCAATTAATTGGAGAGATCAATACCTTTTGCCAAGAGCCGGGAGAGACGTTATACGATGCATGGGATAGATTCAAGGACATGTTGATGAATTGTTCCCACCACGGTTTGGACGACCAATCACTATGTCTATCATTTTTCAACGGTCTCGACGACTCGAATAGACTACTTGTGAACTCCTCAGCTGGAGGAAGCTTTATGACTAAGTCACCTCAAGAGGGGATGGAACTCCTAGAGGTGATGACTAGTAACATAAGGCAATGGTCTAGGCCAAAGGGGAGAGCACCAAGAGCAGCTGGTCTCTTACATGTTGAGCCCACCGACCACCTTTCCGCTCAACTATCTTCACTCACCAAGATGGTGGAGAAGCTAGCTATAGCTCAAAAAGAAACAACAAAGTCTATAGCTTCTTCATCATCACCCTCTCCATCTACTTCTACTTCAATCCAAGAGGGGTGTGCAATTTGTGCGGGTCCTCATGAGACCCACTTTTGTGAAGGCAAGGTTTATGCCGATCCACGAGGATGTAAACTTTGTAGGCAACCGCCCCGGATACAACGACAACCAACAAAACGCCCTATGGAGGAACCATCCAAACTTCTCATGGAGAAATAATGACCAAACCCAAGAGGGAGCTAGCAATGCTTCCAACAATCCCACGGGCTACCGGTCACAAGGGTCGTCTCAAATGTCCAACCCACAAATGGGTTACCGACCACAAGGAGCACCTCCGGGCATTCAACAACAACAACACCAACCACATCAACAACCTCCTCCTCCATCCACGGATGCCAATGCCGAGCTAAGAGACATGATGAAAAATCTTGTCTCGTCTATGCACACTAAAGCGGCTGATTTGGATGTTTTTAAAGCAAGCCAAGACGCCACCAACAAAAGGGTTGAAGCCCAACTTGAAAGCATCTCCCAACAACTTGCTCAAAGACAACCGGGTGTTCTTCCAAGTCAAGCGAAGCCCAATCCAAGAGAGCAAGCAAAAGCGGTAACACTAAGGAGTGGGAGACTCCTTGATCCCACTCCTTGATCTGTCATGCTCACATGAGGACATGGAGTCCCAAGAAGATGAAGCTCAAGAAGAAGAGCAAGAGATTGTTGAGGAACCAGCACCTCCACCTAAGGAAGTTTCCAAGGAGAAGGGGTCTCCTGAACCTTCTACTTCTACTACTCTTGCAAAACATCTTCCCCCTCTTCCTTTTCCCAATAGACTTAAAAAGAAAATTTTGGATGAACAATTTGGGAAGTTTCTAAGCATCTTCAAGAAATTAACAATTAACATTCCCTTTTCTAATGTTTTGAAACAGATGCCGATCTATGCTAAGTTCATGAAGGACATCATAGCAAACAAGAGATCGCTAGAGGAAGCGGAAACCGTTCACCTCACCGAAGAAGTTTTAGCGGCTCTATAAAGAAGCCTACCTCCAAAGCTTGGAGATCCCGGTTTACCTATCGTTCCTTGCTTTATTGGTGAAATTGACTGCGGTAGTGGGTTATGTGATTTAGGTGCTAGTATAAATCTTATGCCTCTCTCAACTTTTAATAAGCTTGGAATTGGTAAATGCACTCCCACTCCCATTCAATTGCAATTAGCGGATAGATCTTTGGTTGTCCCTAAAGGGAAGGTAGAGGACTTGGTAGTAACTATTGGTACATTTGTTTTCCCTGATGATTTCATTGTGATAGATATGGAAGAAGACCAGAGAGTGCCACTAATTTTGGGCAGACCTTTCATGAGAACTGCTAGGGCCCTTATAGATGTGGAGAAAGGCAAAATAATTCTGGGACTTCATGATGAAAAATTAGAATTTGACATGTCTAAAGTAGTGAAGAGACCGTCACAAGCGGAGGCTATTTTTGCTATAGATGTTATAGATTCAATTGTGCAGGATCACTCTCTCTCTTTTAAATCTGATGCCCTTGAATTAGCTTGGTTTGAGGCTTGTTTTGAACAGGAATTCCACCCAGAAATGATTGAAATGGTGGCAGTGTTGAACAGCAGATTTTCTGGCTATAGACCACGCTATCCACCACCCGAACCATTGGAACGAGCTGCTCAGAAGCCGTTGCCTTCGGTTGAGAAGCCTCCCACTGTGGAGATGAAACCTCTACCCTCTCATCTTAAATATGCTTATTTGACTGATCCGTGTGTTCTACCTGTTATTATTTCTTCTTCCTTGACAGGTGCACAAGAGGAAAGTCTGATGAGGGTGCTTCGAAACCATAAACGGGCTATCGGGTGGACTATAGCCGACATCAAAGGGATCAGCCCTCATTTCTGCACCCACCGGATATTCATGGAAGATGACTACAAGCCGTTGGTCCAACCTCAGAGGAGATTAAATCCCAATATGAAGGAGGTTGTCAAAAAGGAAGTTCTTAAACTCTTAGATGCGGGGATTATCTATGCCATCTCCGACAGCAAATGGGTCAGCCCCGTGCAAGTGGTCCCAAAGAAAGGAGGTGTTACCGTCGTCCCCAACAAAAGGGTGAGCTGGTGTCTCAGAGGACTACCAATGGTTGGAGAGTCTGCATCGACTACCGGAAGCTGAACACCGCCACCAGAAAAGACCACTTCCCTCTCCCTCTTCATTGATCAAATGCTCGAGAGGTTGGCGGACAAGACTATACTGCTTTTTGGATGGATATTCGGGGTATCTCCAAATCCCCATAGCTCCTGAGGACCAGGAGAAGACGACATTTACATGCCCATATGGGACGTTTGCCTACACCCGGATGCCTTTCGGGCTTTGCAACGCCCCGCCACATTTCAGAGATGCATGATGGCAATCTTCTCCGACTTCCTAGAAAAAAGCATTGAGGTCTTTATGGACGACTTCTCCGTCTTCGGCACCTCCTTCGACACTTGCTTGGACAACCTCGAGCTATCTTGATCCGGTGTGAGGAGACAAATCTTGTGCTCAATTGGGAAAAATGCCATTTTATGGTAAAAGAAGGAATTGTCTTGGGGCACAAGATCTCTTCAGAAGGTATTGAGGTAGACAAGGCAAAAATTGAAGTAATTGAAAAGCTACCTCCTCCAACATCAGTGAAAGACATTCGAAGCTTCTTGGGTCATGCCGGTTTCTACAGAAGGTTCATAAAAGACTTCTCCAAAATCTCAAAGCCTCTCTGCGACCTCTTGGCCAAGGATGTTAAATTTGAATTCACCGAAGAGTGCCTTCATGCCTTCAACACTCTCAAACAGTGCCTTATATCTGTGCCTATCGTGGTTTCCCCCGATTGGAGTTTACCATTTGAGATCATGTGCGACGCCAGCGACTATACGGTGGGGGTGGTCCTTTGTCAGAAGAAGGAAAAAATATTGAGGAGTATCTACTACGCTAGTAGAACTCTCAATGATGCTCAAAAGAATTACGCCACCACCGAAAAGGAGCTGTTGGTTGTGGTTTTCGCCCTCGACAAATTCCGATCCTACCTCTTGGGCAGCAAGGTTGTGGTGCACATAGACCACTCAACACTGAAGTACTTGTTCAACAAAGGTGATGCAAAACCTAGACTTCTCCGATGGATTTTGCTTCTGCAAGAATTTGAGATAGAGATCCGGGATAAAGCGGGTGTGCAGAATGTAGTAGCTGATCATCTATCTCGAATGGAGGTCCCTGATGATGGTGTGCCAATCAATGAATTCTTCCCAGACGAGAGCATCTTCATGATTGCAGAGACCGGAGACCCCTGGTATGCGGACTTTGCAAACTATTTGGCAAGGGGAGTGGTCCCACCGGAGATGACCTATCAGCAACGAAAGAAATTCTTCTCCGACGTCAAGAGGTATTTCTGGGAGGACCCTTTTCTTTTCAAAGTTTGTGCTGATGGGGTGATCCGGAGATGTGTGCCCATGAGTGAAGCGCAGATATTTTGATTCATGTCACTCGGGTGAAGCCGGAGGACACCACGGTCCGGCACGAACAGCGCCAAGGTTCTTCAAGCCGGGTTTTTCTGGAAAACCCTTCATAAGGACTGCCACTCGTTCGTTGCCTCCTGTGACCAATGTCAGAGGCTTGGGAACACCTCACGCAAGCATGAGATGCCGCTCAACATAATGATAGAGGTTGAGCCGTTTGATTTGTGGGGTATCGATTTCATGGGCCCCTTCCCATCTTCTTGCTCCAACTTGTTTATTCTTGTGGCGGTCGACTATGTGACCAAGTGGGTTGAAGCAATTGCACCCGACTAATGCGCCAAAAGTTGTGATCAAGTTTCTGAAGAAAATATTTTCACCGGTTCGGGGTAAGAGAGCCATATGAGTGATGAGGGTCTCATTTTTGCAACAAACAATTTGAAAGCGCTGATGAGTAAATATGGAGTGAGGACACAAGGTTGCCTTCTTATCACCCTCAATGTAATGGCCAAGCTGAGGTCACCAACAGAGAGCTCAAATGGATCCTCCAAAAGACAGTCAACTCCTCAGGAAAGATTGGTCCATGAAGCTCGATGATGCATTGGTGGGCATATAGGACCGCCTACAAAACCCAACCGGTATGTCCCGTTCCGGCTGTTATGGGAAGGCTGTCACTTGCCGGTCGAATTAGGCATAAGTCCATATTGGGCGGTGAAGGCCTCAACTATGATCTCAAGAGCACCGGTGACAAGAGACGGTTCCAATTGACTGAGTTAGAAGAAATCGGAGGAAGCCTACAAATAACGCATCTACAAAGAAAGGCCAAGAAATGGCATGATAAGATGTTAGAAGCGGGAGTTTCCATGAAGGTGGCCGGGTTCTCCTCTAAAACTCAAGGTTGAAGGTTACCCCGGGAAGTTAAAGTCTCATGGGTTGGCCCTTTTACTGTCACAAAGGTCACCCCTTATGGAGCTTATGAGCTGAAGAATGTCAAGGGGGAGACTTTCATGGTCAACGGTTCCCGACTAAGCATTTCATGGAGGAGACATTCAAAAGGTTGAAGCTCGGCTTTACTTAAGAGACCCTCTAGGTTCCTTCTAAACCTCACTATGGTCTAGCCAAAGACCTTAAAAAGACGGGCCGCTTTCCGGGAGGCAACCCGAACTCCTTTCAAATCTATTTAAGAAATTTTATTGTATTTATGTGTGTAAAGCCTTTTTGCATGTGTGGTTGCTTATTTTAGCTGTTTTGGCACGTTTTGTGGTTTCTATGGTCTTGTGGTGACTGTTAATGTTTTGAGGAGCAAAACAATAGGATTGGGGCAATATTTGTTCCGACCGACCCATCCGACCGACCCACTGTGGGTCGGTCTGACGTATTCTTCACAGAGGCAAGATTCTGGAATGGACCGACCCACAGCCTTGGGTCGGACCTGGGTCGGTCGGGCTAAAATTTCTGAAACCAGACTTTCTGGAATGGACCGACCCACAACCCTGGGTCGGACTGGGTCGGTCGGGTGAAATATTTTGAAAAAAAAAACAAAAATGCGTCATTTTTTTAAACACCATTCTCTTCTTCATCCTCACCCCTGACTCCCTTTCCCCAACCCAGAAACCCCAACTCCCCCTGCGTTCTCTCTCCCTCGCGCGACCACACCTTCCTCCCCTCTCTCACGCCACCACCGTTCCAGCCGCCCCTCCGACGCCGCGCCTGCCCCTCCGACGCCGGCAGCGCCTCCGCCACCGCGCCCACACCACCCGCGCTGCACCCACCCGAGCCTACAACCCACACCCTCCCCAAATCCCTAGTTTTTCAACATTTTCCCCCAATTTCGGTTCTAGCCGATTTTGACTCCGATTTGTCCAATTTGTTGCTCAATACTTTCCAAACCCCCAGGTATTGTGTTTCTAGTGTTACATTGTTAATTTGGTGATTTTTTGTGAAAGTTACACTTGGGTCAAAAATGCATGCGAACCAAACAGGGCATAAGCCAAAATTTACTGCATTTTGATGATTTGGAATGTGGGATAGTCTATTGTTGTTACTTCGGGATTTGTTTGCCAAGTGCAGTCTACAATGGAGTAAATTTTTGGTTTTGACATGTAATTCGCGCTTAATTTCCTAAGTTCTATACTACCACATTTTGCTTCGTTTTGCTTTTGTTTAATCACGCCATTGGCTTGGCGGAAATTGCTGGATGATTTGTGAGGATAGTTGATATCTAATTGCCAAAGGTACTACATTTTTTTGGGATTAAATTTTGATGTGGCTTGAGTGATCAAATTTGGTGATTAGCAAGCATTATTGGCTAGTGAACTTGGTCATGGTGCGCTGATTGATGAGGGTTTTGGTGACCTTCTTGGTGACCTTTTGGTATAATATTGTGGAGGTTCTTAGAACCGAGAAAAGGGTAGAAAAACGGGGGAGACTCTGTCCAAATTTTTAATTTCCGTTGCACTTTTATCTTTTATTTCTCTGATTTTTAACCTTCCATCTAACTCTATCTCTGTTGTTTGCTATTTCCTTTGGTTGTGTGTTCCTTTGTTTGATTTTGATGTTTCAGAACCATGAGTGGACGACCCAAAAGAAACCCCAAGCGCAAGAGTGGCGCCAGTTCGTCTCAAGCGATTGAGCTCGCCCCTGTGCCTCCCAGTCACCCTCGGGCCTTCTCAACGGCCGCTTTATCAGCGAGGAGGCCCAGAGCTGGTACAACCACCCTCGCGTTCGGGAATTTGTGCGAGAGCGCACGGTCGACCCCGAACTCATTTCAGACCTCAGCCTTCAGGAGGTGATGGACCGCACCGGATGGGGGTGTGTCCTGAACATGGTTGGCCAATACTGCCCTCGGTTGGTGAAAGAATTCTACGCCAATCGAGATGGAGTACGGGACCACTACAGTCATCTCCCATGTCAAGGGCCGGTGCATCCGAGTCACCACGGAGACCTTTCTACGATACTTCCGACTCCCGATTGAGGATCTTCAGTACACCACCTACATCTCCGTCGGCGATTTTGGCGCTCACCGGAGGCACTACTTAAGCATCCTCCCTGTCTAGCGCAGAAAGAAGAATCAGGCTGGGACAAAGGTTCGGGTCACCATGACCCTGAACATGGTCACTGACCCAGTGAGGAGGGTCATGCTCGCGCTTCTTCGCCACAACATCCTCCCACGGAACAGCAAAGACTTTAACTCGATGGATTGCTATATGATGGATTACATGGTAGCCCCGGACCCAGACCATCCTCTCTCTTCTCTCTCTCTCTCTCTCCCGGGATGATGTTTCGCCACCTGCAGCACATCGTGAAGCAGAAGAGCTCTCACCGTCTGGGTTTCCCCCATTTCCTGCACAGCCAGATTGTCCACCAGGGCGTATCGGCTGCTAGCGAGCCTGTGTCCGAGCCCATGGACTACATTCATGGCTACGCCATGCAGAGGATGGGCTTCTCTTGGGACGGGACGACTTGGGTGAAGGGACTTGTAGATGACGATCAGCCGAGTGCCGGTTCCTCCTCCTCTGGAGCAGCAGCCTCCAGTGCCCCCCTCCTTGCTCTGCCCGCCACCGCCAGACATTATCACTCGGTAGGAGTTCGAGGAGCGCATGACCGCTTATCAATGCCAGATGCAGACAGAGATGGAGGCCAGGATGCAGCGCATGCGAGCCGAGTTCCGACCTGATGCTCCCCCACCTCAGTAGCCAGTTCTTGATGTCCACTACCCGAGTCTTGTAGTTTAAAACACTGTTATGTTGCATTTGGAGAATTGTTCTGTTTATGTTCTTGAGACTTATTTTCCAAATTACTTCTCTCGTACTTTCTTGTTCATTTAACTGTTATGTTGTATGCAACCCTTCTGGATATTATGCTATTAGACTCATCGATGAGTCTCCTTTTATATCTAACCATGGGCTATAGCGTATTCCTCAGAATCCTGTTGCGCATCGTTTATTTTTGTCTATGTTTTGTAGAAACATACACACTGCATGCAAGCACCCTTCAAGGCAGAGTACGACACATGCAAGAGGCACTCTTGCAAACTTTTCCTGGGTCTCCGACTTGTTCCCGTCGGAGGTAGCGCTTCAATGACCCTGGACAGCTCCAAGTGTGGGGGAACCCTTTGCCACTTCACGTCTTATCAGGGGAGTACTAGTACGCTACATACTTACATGATGCTTTACAACTTTATGTACTCTATGTTTCGTGCTTCGAAAAGGTCTTCTGTTTGTTTCCCTTTGGGTTTAGCTTTGACCAATGCGGACATTGTCCTCCTCAAGTGTGGGGGAAACGACCTTTTCTTTTTGATGCACTTCTCCATCTCCTTATACATATCTATTGCTGCCATGAAGAAGTTCCATTTGTTGTAAGCAAGTCTTTCCATGAATGCTTCAAACTTTCCCTCTTGAGGAGCAATTAATTGTGGTGCTTCCATAAATCCCTTTCTTGGTGAATTTTTATTGCTTAGGGGTCCTTTCTAATCTTCTCATCAGGGATTGCTAAGGGGTGTTCCTCGTGGAAATTTTTAAAAGGACTTGAGAGGCACCATCGGTACCCAACAAATGAGAGTTGAGTGTTCTGTAAAGCAAGGCAAAATGCCAAAGGCACAATTCCAAATTAATTCTTCTCATCTCTTGTTGCAAAAGAAAATCAAATGCAAATCTCTATTTTTCCTTTTGTTTTTCCTCAATGCCCATTCTTGAGAGAAGTTGGCCATGGTAAAAGTTCTCCAAGTCCAAAGATCTTTAAGCACTTGGAAACACTCTAGATCATACCCCGAAGCTCTATATTTTTATTTACCCTAAGCACACCCATGTCACCATGAGAAGGTTGGTTGTACTCCTCTTGAGATTTTTCACAATTTTGCTCACCTAAGTTCAAGAATTCATCTAAATACTTGCTTGCTATAAATGTTCCTTCTTGCTATGGGTTCCTAGATAATTTTGCTTGAGGACAAGCAAATAGATAAGTGTGGGGGAGTTGATAAGTGGTGAAATAATGCTATTTTAAGAGCTTCATTCACCTTCATTCTATTGGATGCATAACTTGTTTCACCACTTAATAGAGTGTTTTTAGTGATTTATAGTGAACTTATAGAGTTTGATCTCTTGATAGGTAAAAGCTCATTTTGAGCATACTTTTGGGTTCTCTTTGAGCTAGTGGCATGCATCAACAGATTCCTCATCTATCAAGCTTTCCAACGCCGCAAACGGGGAGCAATTCTGAGCCATAATGAAGATTTTGGGCCCAGCGCAAGTTAGAGCAAATCTCTGGAGCAGGACCGACCCACAGGACCGGCCCACTCTGGGTCGGTCGAATTGGTTTTTCCGGATGCCCAAGCTACTGGAATCGACCGACCCATAAGCCTGGGTCAGACGTGGGTCGGTCATACTTAAAATGACTCACGTGCTTTCTTCTTCGGAGACCGACCGACCCACGGGACCGACCCAGTCTGGGTCGGTCGGACGGAAAACTTGCCCAGATCTGCGTTTTTAAAAGCTGATTTTGGGGACTCTTATCTCATCATCCAACACACACGACTTCAACCCTAAATAGACGAGAGAGAGGCGAGAATAGAGGAGAAAAGAAGAGGAGAAAAGAAGAGAAGAAAGGAGGAAGAAGAAAGTGAAGATTTCTACCTCCATTGAAGCTTGGGAGCTCCTCTAATGGCTAATTCTTCCTTCTCCTTGCTTTTTCCTTTAGCTATAGCTGAGTAGTTCCATTTGTATCCCAGGATAAGGGTTTGATCCCATTTTACTCATTGAATGCTAGAAACCTAACTAATTTGTTACTCTCGTTTTATTTCCTTCAATATCAATTAATGCGCTAAATTGATCTCTTATTGCATTTATGGTGGTTCCATTCAATATTTGAGCTTGAGTTTGGAACTAGACCAAGAAGGGAGTAAACCCTAACTTTTGCTTTCTTGATTTTGGAAGTAAATGCTTAGGGCTGTTGATTAAGAGTGCTTGCTTAATGCTATTTGCTGACTTGAACCTCCTTTAATTAAGGGGTTTGATTATTTAGGTAAGAATTGGATCTCCCATGATTTGGGGATTCATGAGCTAAACTCTAATAGGCACTGAGATGATGAGTTATGGTTTTGAAGTTCTTTGAGTGAATTAGGTGATTCCCGCTGTCCTAGGGTACTCTCATCCATTCCATACACAAACATTTTACTGTTTTTATTGCATTTCAATTAACAAACAACCAAGCTTGCCTCTGGCTAAACCCCCATTTTTACTGTTTATTCGCACTTAACTATTATACCGAAGCTTGGGATTTAGAAACCAATTTCCTTGTGGATACGACACTTGTTTTATTGCAACGAATTGGGTGCACTTGCCCATTTTAGCTAGGTTTAATTACTATGTTTGTAATTTTCCCAACACGTACACAAAATGACTAAGGACCAAGCACAAGTCAATGCACACCCCGCGGTCGGGTCATTGCTGCGAGCCATGCACCGCGCGCCTGGGTCATCGTTACACGCCATGCGCCCGAGTTAACGCTGCCTGCCCTGCCCCCAGCCATCGCCACACGCCCTGCCCCTAGGCCGTCGCCACACGCCTAGCGCCCAGGGCGATGCCACGCGCCACACGCCCCGCACCTGTACCTTCACACGACGCCCTACGCCTGCTCATTGTTGTGCGCGCCTCGCTGCGTTGCTCGCTCCTCGCTGGAATATATTGGAAAGAATTTTATGAGTTTTATGAAATCAAATTACAAGCAACATCATTTGTAGGCCCGAATGCAATTAATCATTTAAGCATGCATTATTAAAGAAACACAAAATAAATAAGGAACATAATAAACAAGTAGGGTATTCATTGGATGTCTAGATGTTGTATACTTAAGCCACCACTTAAACTTATGGAAGTGTCAACCTACCCCAATACAAGTTATTGAGATTGATTAAAGTCAAATGTACATATCGTGATTATGAAGTTGTTTGATTATCTAATGTCAACCAAATTTAACTAAATAATTAACCTAAATTGGATCCGTGACCCGAATTTAACCGAATAACTAACCTGAATTTGACTCAAGACCCGGAACTATCGAAGTAACCCAGAGGCTAACCCGAACCGAAAGTTACCCAAACCGAAGTCATCCACACCGTAAGTCAACCAAACCGAAAGTCGCCCATACAAATCCAAACCGACCTGAAATTTCAATAAATCAAACTCAATCTGAACAAACCAGATTCACCCGACCTAATCCAACCCGAACCGAATACTGGACGATTTAAAATCAACCCAATCAAATGAACCGAGCCGAACCCGAATCGACTGACCTGAATTGTCACCTCTAATATTTACCGGCCTGATTCAAATCGAACCAAATATTAGATATCTAGTTGACCCGACTCGAATCAAACTTGAACCAAGTGACCCAAATTGCCAAGTCTAACCATCCTTCACTACAGCTAGCAAGGAAATGAAAAAAGTCTCACCGATTGTAACCACAATGGAAGAACATGAAGGCAGTCAACAATTTCTCATGAAATACACACCACGAGTTAGAGGCCTGAGAACACAAGTTAGGGTTGGGAAATGAAAATGAGGAAAAGCACTAAATGTGGGTTCAAAATTATAATATCAACTCTTTTTTATTTCAGTGCCAAATTATGTTAAAAAAATTTGTTTTCCTACAAAAAATATTTGAGCTAGATAATTTAATGAGCACATACATATTTTGGTGTAAATTTTAAAGAGTCTAAAGTGAACTTAATATATTGAAATTTTATCTAAACATGCATGTAATAAAAGGTATGATCATTATAGTTTTGAATTCATCTCATAATTTAAGCCAACACAAAATTAAGTAATACTTTATCGAATTCCTATGTATTGAATTTTTTAAAAAGATGGGTATAACAATTAAATAATGAGATCAATAGAGCTAAATGAGCATTTGCAATTTCGATTGAATGCATAAGACCATGTCATTTCCCCCTTCATGAGCTTCAACCAAGAGAGTGTGAAAGAAAATTTACACAAAGGAAGCTAAGTCACCACCAACAATCTTGACTGCCAAATCCATAGTGTCAACTATAGCCAGTTGAAAAGAAAGAAATATTGATTGAGACATAGATTTAAAAGGATGCATAAACTAAATAAAACCTGTAGATCGTAACTCTCCTATCTCATTTTCCCTTTCTCTGTGCTCCCATTCTTCAAGATTGCGCTACTGGTTGCCAATGAGAATGGTCACTAAAAATCCAACAGAAAAGAGAAAACACCTTGCTATTTAATTTAACAAAAACCTTTTATTCGACAAAATATCTACACTTCCAATTCCATTAACACTAAAGGCTTTAGTTTATATAAGAAACAAAGTTCCCTAAATAATACTAAAGATAAGATGTAAGTTAATAAATATAATACAGTCGTTAAATAAAAATTTAATGTTCATTATGCTTATGAGGGATCAAGGTGTTTTGGAATTTTTTACTCGTGAAGATTGATTATTATATATTTTACTTTCCCATAACATTTGACATGGTGCATATGCCATCTTTAGTAATATAATGTGAAGCACAAAGTATTACACGTAAAATAATGTAGGGATAACTTACAGTATCTCCTCGTCGGGAGAGCCTTGTGATATCCTTCTATCTTTCCTTTTTGGAACCTACCTCACGATAATTCCAATGTCCCCTTGGGGAACTCAATTGTTCATCATTACATTAGGCATGTGGATCTTTGATATCTCATCCTCCCCAAAACTGCTTCTCCTCATTTCCATCTCATTCACAGTTGCCTTTCCTTGTTTCTACACTGTCGGCACATCTTACAGTTTCACAATGGCAACATCCAACACGAATTAACAGGTGGATGATACTGTTGCTTGATGTGTTAATCTGTCACTCACGAAAGATGAAGGCATTTTTATGTACATGGATGATTTGTTGGGTCAAGCTAACTTCCCGAATTATGAACAATGTATCTTGGGAAAGCTTTTTACTCCTCAATCCACCGATGTCCGGGCTCTGGAAGGAACTTTTGATAAGGCTTGGCAATCGCATGGACAAATCAAAGTCAAGAATGTTGGCAAAAATCTTTTTGTGTTCGAGCTTGACAACGATGGCGACATCAATAAAATTCTCAGTCGAGGGCCTTGGACATTTAATATCTCGCTTCTTGTTTTGCAGCAAGTTCATCCAAGGAGAGCGCCTAAATATCACGAGTTTAAGCACATCTCGCTTTGGATTATGATCCATAAAGTTCCTTTCATTCTCTGCCATAGTTGTTCACTTAACACCTTGCTTCAAGACTGGGGACTTTTTGGACTTTGATAAGGATGATGGACAATTTAGAGGTGATTTTATGAGGGTTAGATTCCAGCATGATATATCTAATCCATTTTTGCATTGTATCTCCTTTATTATGGAGGGATCTCCCTCGCTCCTTTGGCATTTATATGAAAAATATGCCTCATGTATGCTTCCAGTGTGGTTTATTTATTCATGTTACCAAAGATTGCTCAAATTTTAAGGATTTCAATGAGAATATGCCCCATTATGGGCCACAAATAAGGGTTTAGAGTCTCCATATTGGACGTAAAGCTACTGATGAAGAGGATGAGGGATTTTGGAAGGCTATGGAAGAAGCTGGCAAAAGCCTATGCCCGGAGGCTGATGATCTTTCCTTCGCTAATCAGAAGGAGGTGGATGGAGAAAAGTCTCATCCTCGCGGTCTTGAACCCGATTCACTGTTACGTTCCCCTCATCCGCCTGGGGATGACTTGAATGCGGATGCTAATCTTGGAGGCGACCTTCCTCATGCTCAGAAGAATCAAGGCCAGGACAAATCAGACTTGGATACAAAGCTTGTTCGGCCGATCCAGAGTCCTAAGAAGCTGATGCATGATGTGATTAATGAGACAGATTTGGTTGATTGTCTAGTTCTAAGTCAGACCAGTGATTCGATGGAGCTTCGGGGGGGGGGGGGGGAGGGAGAATCTAGATAAAGTTTTTTGACGGTAGTTCTCTGAGAGACGTTTGGAAACACCATAGAAGTGGCCTGCATGGAAAGAAGGGAAAAACCTCCAGCTCAAGTAGGGATCCTTGTTTATCACTGGGTTCTCTGATCATCGATTTAGCAATCGTCAAAATGAGGCAACTAGCTCAAGCAGGGAACTCCCGGGGCATCCAGGGGTTTCCAGGAGTGATGCATCGGGTCGGGAACGGCTGTAGGTGGGAATGAGCACACTTGAGAGCCATGCTACAGTCCTTTGCCTACTGTGTTTTTAATCTTTTTAGCTTAGTGTCATGTTGGTACGTTTGGCTGGCTGTTTTATTTCACCTATCGTTTTGCTTGTTATGTGGCTTTTGGATCTTTTATCGTCCCTAGTTTTCCTTTTACTTGCCCTCTATGTTATAAGGGCTGGACGGAGAGCTTCGTGAGCTCATATCGGTATGGTCAGTTCCGGTGTATCCTCTGATGCATATTTGTTCAATTATCGTGGTACTTTGCTCTTGCTCACATTACCCATACATTCTGTCCACTGTCATTGGTCTACCCTGTTTAATCTAGAGTTCTTGTTCATACACGTAAAATAGTTGTAAAATTTTATTTGTTGAGAAAAACACGTAAAATAGTTGTAAAAGGGCTATAGTACTAAACAAAATAAATTGCCTTGAAATTTGAAAACCATCCAATGGCCCAATGGGCAGAAAAAAAAGCCTATGGGCCTGGAGTGAGCACTCGTTGAATCATTCTTGCGGTTTATGGACCAATACCAACCTAACTCACAAGTGGACAATGTATTGAATTTGAAAAGTAGACGGCAGTCGTGAAACTTCACTTTATTGAATTTTGACTTCCGATATTGACCACCCTTTATACTATCTACCTACTACAAATAATGCCAAACGAACGAAACTACTCTGAAATCATTCTCCAGCTTGCATTGAAATCATCGTCCGATTTCAACTAGAACGATTTCAAACTAAAAAAAACTAGTGATTCTATGTTTCGTATATCTAATGACCTAATAACTTTTGTGGTATGATGGACCAGCTCATTTTTTTCAATCTATTTGTCACATATATTTAATTGTCATATTAAATTTTTACTTTTTCACTTCCATGTTTTTCCCTTCATTGTTTTCCTAACTTCTGCCGACAACCAACATTAACTATCAGCTTTAGCTTTGAAAGAATGAGATATATGAAGGATCCGGATCATAACGTTAGGATATCCCTACGTGAAGTAGGTTAAAGTAGCGAATAACCATTCTTCTGGCCATTGTGATATTCTGAGCAATTCAAAAACAATTGGACTTACTTCTTGATAGTTTGAACTTTAAATGAAGTGTTCTATGGTTTATCCCCCTGAGCGGGACTTAGGGGGAGGTAACAATTCATCGTGTATCCCTCTAAGGGAATTTATGGGGTAACAATCCATAAATGAGCTATAGTTCTGAGTTAACACCTTAATAATTGAAAGTGCAAATTCGTATTAGTTATAAACATATATATGAACCATAATAATTAATTTTGTAAAATTATGGGATTATTGAGAACAAAAATTATATTACTCTTATAAAAACTTATAAAAAGTTACTATAATAATTTGCTGATAAAACTTGTAGGGTCATGCGACCTTTTGTCTACCTCTGGCCTTAAATTTTAGGCATGCTATTGTCTAGGTCTAACATGCGTCATATTCATTCAGTACTATACTCCCTCCGTTCATTAATATCTGTCGTTTTAGGATGTGATCTTGTTCAAAAATATCTGTCATTCTAGCTTTTTGACACACTTCTTTCCACTTTTACCCTACTATTCAATATAAAAGTAATTATTATCTAAGGAAAAGTAAAAAGTAGGGGACATGCGTCATTGTCCTACTTTTCTTAATTAAGTGTGCAAGTTTATAAAATGATATTGTTTGAACGAGGGAGTATCATCCCTAGGGAGGAGGGAGGGGAATGCTCTCTTCTCCCTCTTCTTTTCTTGTCTCCTTCTTTTACTTAGCCATAGCTCAAAAGTTTTCTACATCAATCAAAGTCTCTTTGCATGCACCTTTTCTCTGATTTCCCCGGCTGAGATCTATCCTTCTCGTCGACACATGTTGGTGGCTTGGGAGCTATTGCATGTTGACTTTCACTACATGAAAAAGCTGTTTCGGCTACCATAAATTCTACTACACACATATTGATATATAAATTAAAAAATTGTTACTGATTTTTATGTTATTAGCAAAGTGGTAGTTATTGCGCTACACGAGCAACAATGGTAGCTAAATTTGTAAGCAGTAGCCAATGTCTACCACCTTACAAGATTGCTACCACCAATAGTAGCTATTTTATCTTTCTTCTTGGTTCTTTCAGTAAAAATAATTTTGCTACCAATATCGGTAGCTAAATTAAGGAATAGTTGTTGCTGGTTAATGCTAATTCAATCATGGTAACTATGTGCTACTATTGAAGCAACGGTAGCAAATATATTATAACTAGTATCTAACTTGCTACTATCTTAAAAGTTGTTACTGCCTAGTAGATAAGCGAAATTATAAATGGCTAGTGACACTTTTACGCTTGCTATTGTGCTACTATTTAGCAAATGTTTTTAACAACTAGCTAAATTGCTACCATATTTAATTTCAAAATTGCTACCGACTAATAATGCTAATAAAATTTCGGTTGATATTATGCTAGAATATAAGAATGAATGCGGTAGCAAAATTATTATTCTCTTATAACTTAAGCATGTGATTAGTACATAATTTGAAACACTAACGTATATTGCTACTGCCATAATAGATATATATTATCTTCTTATATAAATATTTAATTTTTATAGTTTTTTTTTTTCAGTATAGTACATTCTGTGTATATATATTATACTTGCTACCTTTTAGCTATCAAATTTATAGATTCATAGTAAACAAAAATTGTCTAATTCGTGAAAATAATTAAACTACATACCAGGACAAGAATTTATTTTATCACATAAGATATACCTAACATAAATACTTATAATATTTTTAAGTGTCAAGGTATCACACATATTGATAAATTATAAAATAGAGTACAAGTATTAACAATTTAAATTAATACTTATGTCGGTTTAAAATTTGCAAAATTTTAGCAGTGATAAAATTTTAAATTAGTAAATTATATATATATAATATATATTTATATATATGCGTATATATATATTTTTTAATTTAATACGGTTTTATACATTTTACTATGTAATGCTTTAAATTTACAAAAACCACTTAAACTAATACAACATAAAAAAAACTAAAAGTAATAACAATTTTAATTAGTTGATAATTTGGTTAAAATTTGCAAAGTAAATAGAATATATATGTACAAATTTATAAAATGTTAAGTTATACAAACTTATAATAAAACGTACATAACTATAATATATTTTAATGTTTTTAATTTACAAAACAATACACATTAATAGGACTTTGAAAAATAGTAAAGTTATAACAATTTAAATTAGTTGATATTATACAAACTTATACATCTGTTTAGATTTATAAAAATATATTATACAAAGTTACAAAAATATAAATATTATTTAGAAGTTTCAATTTTCATAAAATGATGTATATCATATTTGTATTTGTAAACATTATATAATATGATTTTTAAAAAATAAGTAACTTTTATAATAAATATCCTTTTGCGTAATTTTTGACATTTTTCGAGTTTTTTAAATGATATATGTATATTTTAAATTTTTATAATTTCAAGCCAACAATATACTTACTTTTTATTATTTTACTATTTTGATCGCATTAAATTAATTTTGTAATATTATGTAAAAAAAACTACTGTGACATAGTCAAACAATATTATATTATTAATTTTTAAATATCACAAGACAGAAAATTTCATTTATATTGCAGTATTAAACATTCAATATATACATGTAATGTGTAAAGATGTCATTAATAATTATCATGGCATAATGGTTAAGATAATTTATACTCATCTCACACTTTGCAAGATCAATTCCCACCATGTGCACATAAATAGTATTCTTTTGAAGAAAAATGGTAGATTTGGCTACCAAAATTTTCTATTATGGCTATCCGTTCTTTTGCTCTTCCCGTCCGAGTTCTTTTCTTGTAATTTTGAGCTTTTAAATCTAGGAATGTTGTTTTTGGATCTAGTAATAGTTTCCATATCTAGCACTAGTTTTAGGAATGAGTGGGTTTATGGGATCTACCCTATTTAATCTTGGCTCCAGAGGTTATTGTCTTGAAGAGCATGAAAAACTCTTGTCTTTTCTAGTCAGTTTGAACTACATCGTTATAATTAGATGTTGTTCAGGCAAGGCTATTGGGTTCACCAATATTGCCCTTGTATCCTGACCATGTTTTAGGCTACTTTAGACCTGTCATTGTACCTAGGTGTTATAATGAAAAAATAGTTTATCTTTTTTTACACTATCAGTAAAAAACAACCATTATACAAGAAAAGTCAAAAACACCATAAATATACCAAAGTGAATATGATACACATTAGATACTCAGTGAAGTACGTTAAACTTGTTTTTTTTAGTGCACTTATCAAATTTCTAATTAGACACCTAAACGTGATATTTGTGTCTCTTTTGTTAGTTAGAAGATAATTCAGAGCTTGAAGTTCCATGTGTCTATGGAGTTATGTTCATGTATGTATATTTAGGAATGTACTATAACTTAGTTATAACATTTATTCACAACTAAATATACGACACAATTGCAATATAAGTGTTCTGTAATTGGCAACTTAAGGGTCACATTTATGTCACTTATTATGCTGAATCATTATAATACTTATAATAATAATCATCATTTGTATTAGTCTTATATACAGAGTTAAATTTATAGTTAGAATTAATTTTAAACTATAAAATAGTATAATTTATAAAGTCTTACAACCTTAATCTAACTGAACATATAACATACCAGACGCGCGATGGTACGGCACTCCCGCACCCAATATTATATGGTCCTCTGAGGTGGCATTCAGTCAATAGTCCAGTCAGCTGCTGACTGGATTGTTTTTTATTATATTAACTTCAATTAGTCGTAGTTTTTAAAATATAAGTCAAAAATACAAAAAAATTATATCATTGTTCATCTAAATTCAAGCTCTTTAAAACAAGACCAGTCATGGATATGTTTTGAGAAATTTAAAAATTTATATTAATTACATGTATATATTCATATATATCAATGAGACTTATGATTCATGACATCATAGTGTCATATATCATTTATGAATCATAATATCTATTTTAATGAATCATAATATCAAATTTAATGAATCATATTTTCATTTTAATGTATCATCATAAACATATAAAAATAAACACAATTTTAACAATAATACAACATAAAATAATATTTCGTATGTATGAAAAATACATGATTCACCGTAGAAGGTTTAAAATACACCATACAACAACAATAATACACTACAAAACAATAATGATTTTTTATCGGTTCCGAAGTTTGTTATCTAATTCACCACTTATTAATTAATGAATCATAATATCAATTTTAATGAATCATAATATCAAATTTAATGAATCATTTAATCATTTTAGCGTTTCAATGTAAACCTATAAAAATAAAAAATTAAACAATAATATAACACAAAATAATATTTGGTATGTATAAAAAATACATGATTCACCATATAAAATTTAAAAAACACATACAACAATAATAGTACAATACAAAGCAATAATGATTTTTATCAATCCTGAAATTTGTAATCTAATTCACCACTTATTAGTTAATGAATAATAATATCAATTTTAATGAATCATAATATCAAAATTAATAAATATTATTATTTTAGTGTATCATGATACACATGTAAAAATAGATATTTTTTCAAAGTTGTCAAAATATATCCATAACTGATCTTGTTTTGAAGAGCTTGAATTTAGATGAATAATGATATAATTTTTTTTCATTTTAGACTTATATATTAAAAGTTATAACCATTTAAAGTTAATATATTAAAAGAGACAGTCCAGTCAGCATGACAATCCAATTAGTAGCTGACTGGGACTACCACATCACTGGAACACACCTATCTAGACGCGGGCGAACCGTACAGTAGAATTTGCGATAACATACATAGAGGTCAAATATGTTGACTATCTTAAGAACAATTCAAAAGTCACAAATAGGCAACTTTTTCAGGAAATACTAAAAAGTTAGAAAAAATAAGAAGTAACGATCAGGACTCATGCCACTTGAGAACTCGATCAGGACTCATGCCACTTGAGAACTTTCTATTTTTGCAAGTATCAAATGATATCACACTTTGCTCTCCAACACAAGTAACCTAACAATCATCTCTTAATTACAATAATTAACAACAATCAAACAAAGTTAGCGGGTTACTAGTATTATTTAATTTAACTACACCATGACGACATAAGGTATCAAAGTATAATTCCATCCAAGATTCCATCTTTAGCAACAATAAAAAAAGAAGCAAAGACGAAAGTAAAAACTATCTTTTTCTTTTTGACTGGATAGTGTAAACTATTAAAACGGATATTCCGTTGTTACAAACCGGAATATTCTTATCTTGATACCGGGGAGTGGTTAGTTGCTTGATCCCCATTAGTTTAATCAAAACTTTATACTAACAAAGATGCGCATAATACTAAGAGGACATACCACTAATGTAAGAAAGTATGACGAAACTCTAACATCACCGTCTTTTTTTATTGTTGATTGATTCAATATAATAGTACACCTTTCGTTTTCGTTGTATCTTTTCTGATTTCGACTATTTTGGCTTAATTCGACCACCTTTATTAGCATATGCTTTAATTGACATTGTATAAAAAAATAGAAATATAACGCTTTCTATGTTATGGACAATTTGGAAAATATACATTGGTTGATTGTGTTAAAAATGAAAAGGTAGACAACCTTGATATAGTTATATTTAATTACTTGATATGATATTGAACATGTTACAAGTATATAATAGTTTGCCAACTTATTTATTTTATTTTTGGCACACAATCTTTATAGTATATTAAGATATCTTGTATTGATTATCCGGTCTTGTCTTACTACAAAACAATAAGTCTTGGCTATATCCTGATTTAGCCAACGATAGCTACATTATCTGTATATAGAAAATTGAACATTACATATATAATAACTGTACATTACTTACATAACATATACTATACATAAAAATAGTACTAGTATAATTATTATTGTACAAGTTTTCATATTCATTGTACATGTTTTGATTGTTGGTTATACAATAAACGTAGTCTTTAACTACATATGCATGTAACCAATAATTTACTACCACAAAATATCCATAAGATTTTATTTTTATCACAAGATACTTCAAATTATGATAGTATATTTTATTTTATTTATTCCATTTCACCCATCATAATATATGCTCATGCAATAATCTTAAGGATTTTTTTAAATGTATACAATTTAAACAAAATATAAAAAAATGATGAAAAATCATACAATTTTTTTTGAAAAAAATTAGTGAATAATATGATTTATATGAAAATACAAAAAAGGACAAAATGAAACTAGTTAACATCATAAATTTAAAACTACATGACAAATAACTAAATAATAAAAATACATAATTTTTTAAAATACATATAAATCGTTATAATGTTATAACCCGGACTCCGTAACATTATTATATATCCGGTTTATATTTTTTTCTAAGTTGGATTCTATTATGTTAGTGCGACATTGGCGGCATTCTTTTATTAGTCAAGGGCGAGGAGGTCATTGTCCTTGGTTAATAAGGTAATTAGTTTAATTGCTAATAAGGAAAGGATTCCCTTATTTACTTTATTTTCTAATTCTCGATCTTCACATTGCCAGTTGAATCATGGGAGCATCAGTTTTGTCAAAACCTGTCAACGTAGGTTCTTCCTTTTCTCTCTCTCTTGGTGCTCTGATCGTTGGGAATTGGTGTGCCTCTACTGTTTGAATTCAACTACGGGTTGTGGATGTCCGTCGCTGTTCAGTCTCTCTTCCGTCATCAAGTTTGGATTTAGATTGTGTGTTAGGTTTTGTTGCTCTCCTCTGTTTCTGAATTGGGGTTCTTCTTCTTCTTTTGAATTCAGTGATTGTTGGTCTGCACTCGCATTGTGATTGCTATTGCTGTCCGGTTGCCGTTTTGCGTGTTCTAGCCCCGAATTCAGGTTTGTGTTTCAGATTGTGATTCAGTGCGGCTCTTGTTCTTCCCCGATCTATGATTTGGGTTTCGTCACTATTGTATTCAGTTCTGTTGATTACGTTTGGTTGGCGGGCTGTTTGGAGTTTGCTTCTGCTTCAGATCGTAGGGAATTTCTACTGCGAATCGAGGTAGGTGGTTACTCGATTCAATGCGGGAGTTCAGCCATGGGGTTATCAGCAAGGATTTGAACTTTGATTATACGTGTAATTTCAATGCTGCTGTTGCATTTTTCTGACTGGTTAAACCCCCAAGGTCTTCTGCATGTTAGCCTGTTTTGGTGTGTGTATTGGATTGACAAATCTGTGATGGTTTTTGTGCATTTTTCCTTCTGTTATCGCTCTGGAATTTACAATTTTTGTGTTATCCGAACGTCTGCCCGAACATCGATGCTCGGACAATGCGTTGGCGCTCTTTGATTTTTAATGTTTTGGGTGTGTTCAAACATTTGTCCGAACATTGATGTTCGGACAGAGTGCAAGGTCGATTATGAACTACAAGTCTCAGCATGTGTCTGAACTTGTATGTCTGGACACATGTTCGAACACTCCCTGGATGTTCCTCTGATATCAGTTCGACTTGTGGCCAAACATTGACGTTCGGACACAAGTTCAGACGCCACCACGTATCTGATTTTCACAAACTGTTCGAACTTTGAATGTCTGGACACATGTCCAGACAACTTTGGTTTTGAATCTCGACTTATGTCTAAACATTGATGTTGAGACACATGTTCGGACATTCAGCTATCTGTGGTTCTGAGTCTCGACTTGTGTCTGAACATTGATGTCCGGACACATGTTCAGACACCTCTGTGATTTTGGTATAACTTCTTCGTCTGAACTCCGTTTAGAGTGCCATTTGTGGCGTTGAACTCCTCTAAGTCCCTACTACTGATTCTTAAGTATTCTAGGCATGTTTGCCTGCAAGTTTGCTTCTGTTTTTGTGAACTCTTTATTTTTGGACACTGTACTTTGCTTTTGAGCCGTGAATGACTGGGTCAAGCTATTCCGTTGTATACCATGTAGACGTCATTCTGAGTGTGGGTCATTCCCAATCTGTTCTGTGGGGTTGACGAATCCTTTGGCCTTTTGGTCATTTCTGCATTGCCAAGAGATCTGTTAGATCCATGGGTCTCCGACCCCCTTTTTGAGTGTTATGCTTTGTACTATTGTCTCCTTCCGATTGTAAACTCTGAGTATTCTGAACTGGGAACCTGTGTGTCCCATTTGCTATTGAATCTGCTAGCCTCTGTCTGATTTGGAAACTGTTATTATGTTTATTTCCCTTCTGCTTCCGCTTCTGATTTCAATTGTTTTGAGCGACCTCATTGATGACGGTCGCTACTTACTGAGCTATGGTTGCTCACCCCTTTCCACAACATATTAATATTTACAGAATGATCACTTGCTGGAGATCATGAGCATTGGGAGTTTTAGACTTTACTTTGTATTTATGCTTTGGATTATGAGACCTCTGACTTTATCGTTTGACATTGTGTTTGATTAAGGCTTGGTATTTGTAGCCCTCGGGCATATACCCTATGATTACATTCGAGTACATTTGTAAATGTTGGATAATTATACGAGTAGGTTCCCTTTTGTTATAATCGTGCGTTCAGAGTAGAGCTTTGCGTGGCTTAGGTAATATAGCACGTGGGTTACACCTGACTTTTAGCCTGTGTTTGGGGTCATTACATAAAATGTCACACATTTTAAAATTACAATATATGATATAGAAATAGAATAAAAAAGTTATAACAACTACATTAAATGTAATAAATAATTAAATAATTTTAAAATTATAAATATTATATAAATAATATGAAGAATATCAAAAAATTAAATCGTATACTTCATAGAAAAAAATAATTATTTAAAAATATAAAAAGTATAAAAATCATAAAATATGACAATGTTTCTTGTGATTATTGATATTTTTTATATGAAGAATATCAAAAGTTATAATTTCATATAAATCATATAAAATAATTATGTAAAATTATATAAAATATAAAATATGATATATTTTTTAAATGATTATTGATACTTTTAATATATTTATAAATAATTTATAAAATTATTTAATAATTATTTTATTTAATGTGATTGTTATAATTTTTACATTTTAAGTCATCATTACAATAACTTTTAAATTATGTAACATTTTTATAATATATATGTGTTTTTAAAAATATTTTTCATTATTTAGTCATTTCCATTAAAATTCCTTGTCTTTTGTGTCTTCTGTGTTTTTATAGTTCTATACATTTTTTAGAATTGTTTCTAGATTTTATATAATTTTAAATTATTTTTAATTTTTCAAGTTTTATATATTATTTTAAAAAATTATTAGTTATTACAAGGGTATATGATACGAGGGATAAAATAAAAATATAAAGAAAATAATACGTCTAAATTTTTGACTAGAGGGTTATTTTATAATAAAAATGAAATATCATCGATATATATTGTAATTTACAAACCTGGTGAGTACTTTATGAAATTTGATCCAGAATATTTGATGAGATTTCTCTTTAAACTATCATTTTTTCATATTTTTGCGGCTAGTCTTTTTCCTCTTGTTCTTCAATTATAAATATGGAGAAGAACAAAAAATCAAATGGTGAACCAAATTGTCACGTCTTGCTTTTACTGTTCCTAACTGAAGACACTTTTTTACATAGTTATATGGTTTGATGATATTCTAATTAGTCAATTTAATTACTTTTATCTGTCCGAACTCTTAACGTGGTCGTGATGGTTGCTTTTAGATAATTTCCTTCAAAAAAAAAAATTACAAATCAGACATTTCCATAATAGGTGAAAAGAGGTTTGTTCAATTGAATGGGGTTTATCTCTAATAAATTTCGAGACTATTTTTCAAGTAAAAGAAGGCTCGACGAATAGGAATTATGCGTTAAATACATACATACTGTATTGTATTAATCAATCCTGAAACATTATTCACCCTGCTAACACGTTAGACTCGGTCAGAATCCTCCACGTGTTGGTGATGCTTGTTGAAAAACTGCGAAAACGACAAATACCAAAGCGGTCTGATCCTCTCGTCCGCTACGAATTACACGCTTTTAGGCATGCTTCTGCTGCGACTGACGACGTGGCACGCGCCTTTTTGCTAAATGACAAAATGACCATTGTCGTCCGGTGTATGTAGACGTACAAATGACCCAAAACAAGGAGTGGGGTGGCTTACCTATGTGATTTAAGGGTTCAATCAAGGGTGATTATGTATATTAAGGTTGAAAAGCCAACAAAGTTGAGAGATGCCATTCCTCACAACGTGCCATGACGTAGGCAACACGCAGAATGGTCTGTCATCTCGCCCTATTTGCTACCTGTATGCTGCTTTAATAGTAGTACCTTTCTTTTTATTAAAATAAATTAATAATCCCTCCGTCCCGTTTTGACTGTCTCGTTTACTATTTAGGCATGTCGTTTGACTTCAATATTTAACATATAAGATAGTATAATTTTACAAATCTAAATTTTACAATAGAAAGCTTATATGAAAAACTATATGTTGTAGAAATTTATTTTATAAATTTATTTTATCTTACATGTTTAATATTGAAGTGGAAAAACGTGTCAAAAAACAAACAGGACACTCAAACTAGGACGGAGGTAGTAGTATTTGTGTTGAATTAGATTTTTACTTAAAAATATATGCTATTATAGTTTTTTCACATATTTTTCCACTTTTGATTCTAATATTCAACATAAAATTAATTACAATTTACATGGAAAAATAAAAAGTAGCTACACATGGGTCATTTTTCTGATTTCCTTAATAAATGTGCAAGTTTCTAAAATGACATATATTGAGCTCGTTTGGGGAACAGCTTCCAGCAGCAGACAGCTTTTCAATTTTTAAAATCAGCAGGGTTCCACCAAACACCTAAAACCAGTAGCTGACAGCTTCTGCAAAATCATCAGCTGACAGCTTCTCAATTTTCAACAGCAGGACCTAACAATTGTCTCTGCTTTTTTAAACCATCAGCAGACGTTCCACCAAACACCAAAACTAGCAGCTGACAACTTCTATAAAACCATCAGCATACAACTTCTCAATTTCCAGTAGCAGGACCCAACAACAACCCCAACAGCTGTCCCCAAACGAACCCATTATTGAATGGAGGGAGTAGTATACTACCTCTGTCCCGTCATAAGTGTCCTGTTTGCTTTTTGGCACATTTTTCCACCTCAATATTAAACATATAAGGTAAAATAATTTTATAAAACTAAATTTTGTATTATATAGTTTATCATGTAAGGAATCATATGCAAAACTTAAATTTTTAAAATTAATTTATCTTATATGTTAAAAATTGAAGTAAAACGACATGTTCAAATAGTAAATAGGACGGTCAAGCTGGGACGGAGAGAGTATTTTTTTTTAAGAAAAAGTTAACTATTACTACTCCCTCCATCCTAAAAGTCTTGTTCACTATTCGGACATGTTGTTTGACTTTAATATTTAACATATAAGATAAAATAATTTTCAAAATTTAAGTTTTACATATGATTTCTTACTTATAAATTATAGTATGTTACAAAATTTAGTTTTATGAAATTATTTTATCTTATACGTTTAATATTGAAGTGAAAAATCATACCATAAAGCAAATAAGATAGTCAATTCAGAACGGAGGGAGTATTAATTAAAAGAAAAATAAGTAGTTTTATCTTTTGGATCTTTTGTAATCTTTTAGCAAATGTACGCGTAATATAAAGGGCTAAGTTAACTAAAACTAATGATAAATGGAACAACAATGTTTGAAGCTCACAAATTATGAACAAAGGCCTTAATTTACATTTGTGAGAGACGACTAAGCTCATTTTCTATTAGAACTAGTGTTATTGCGTTTTCAATTTTTACTAAATAAATTATGCATTTCGTTCTATGATATACTACCTTATATTCAAAATATAAATCATTTTAGAGTTGAATCTGGACTTAAATCTGTCTAGAGTCATCACTAAAATGACATATATTTTGAATATAATACAATATTATGTTTCTAAGTATATGTTATTTTAAAAATAAATCTAAACTAATTTTATCGAATATTGTCAAATAATCAACTCTCTTGCATGTTAACTTTTTTCATCTATCTTCATCTGTGAACCCTATATTTTGACCCTTGATTTTGTTTTTGCTTCAAATTATGAGTAGTATAGTACAAGAGGAGAAGTCTACTTAGCCCGTTGTTTTTTTGGGTAGTTTTCAGTATTGATGTGCAAAGTTGCGGGAAGGATTTTGTGACGGAGCATTGATTTCCGTCACCGACGGATTCAATCCGGACCATACATCTGATAGTACGGAATTGGTGACAGTACGGAATTGGTGACAGTAAATTTTTTTGTGGTAGTCTGGTAGATGGACTTGCTGACGTCATTAAACTAATGACTTTATTTTAAAAGAAGCAGTCAGTAGTAAGTCATGCGCTAATGACTTTATTTTTAAAAGAAGCAGTCAGTCAGTAGTAAGTCATGCGCGGATCATAGTCAATTAACTTTTTCAATTTTAACTTAATTCAAAGACTGTTATGATTTAATAATATTTAATATAAAAAAATAAAGTAGTAATTTAGCATCATTCCAATGATAATATAATTTTTTTTACCCGTATAAGGTACTCCTTAAAAGATCCTTATAATAAGAATTATAACCATTGCATTATTAGTAATTTGGCAATCATTTTTTCTTAGTTTCAGATGTTTCTAGCCACGATGGCTACATAGAGGCGCGGAAGTTTGAATATCTCAGATGTCGTTTTTTGCTTGGGTCAATTTTCATTTGCGCGGCCTGCTAACATCCCTCCTATGTCGCCTTACATAATAGAAGAAGACATAAAGGCAGGTCTCCAACACGACAAATCTACAGTTCTGATCAATCAATGTGCTACAATAAAACACAATACATAACATTATTGTTTGGCTAAAAAACACACACATACATATTTTATGTACATATTATAATAGTGTATAAATATATAAGTGACGTATAATACTTTTAAAAAATATTGAACCTACAAATATTAGGCTTCAGGTTATAAGTTATCACATAATATAATAATGGAAACATAATATAAAAAGATATAAAAAGGTGGAAATTTTTATATAAAAACGTGTAAAAATTTATATGAAAACGTGGAAACCTTCATGCATAGCGGAATAAATATTATTCTTAATTGTGGCATGGAAACGTTGGAATCGTGGTATGGAAGCGTTATATATAATCATGGAATTGTTCAGGTTTCTATAAAAATGTGGAAGCGTATATAAAATCGTCGAAACATTTATATAAAGTTGTGGAAACGTTAATATAAAATCGTCGAAACGTTTATATAAAATTATGGAAACGTTTTTATGACCTAGAGACGTTTATATATAATTGTGGAAACGTATATAAAACAAAGTGGAAACGTTTTATACTATCAGGTGGACACGTTTGTTTGAAATAGTGGAAACCTTTATACCATCGTGGAAACATTATATAATTGTGGCGTGGAAACATTCATATATAATTATGAAAAATGTTTATATGTAATCATGTCGTGGAAAGGTTTATATGGAAATGTTAATATAAAATCGTCGAAACGTTTATATAAAATTGTGGAAACGTTAATATAAAATCATCGAAACGTTTATATAAAATTGTGGAAACGTTTTTATGACCTGGAGACGTTTATATATAATTGTGGAAGCTTATATAAAACAAAGTGGAAACGTTTTATACTATCAGGTGGACACGTTTGCCTGAAATCGTGGAAATCTTTATACCATCGTGGAAACATTATATAATTGTGGTGTGGAAACATTCATATATAATTAAGAAAAATGTTTATATGTAATCATGTCGTGGAAAGGTTTATATGAAACCGTTAATATAAAATCATCGAAATGTTTATATAAAATTGTAGAAACGTTAATATAAAATCGTCAAAACATTTATATAAAATTGTGAAAACGTTTTTATGACATTGAGATGTTTATATATAATTGTGGATACGTTTGTATACAATCGCGGCACGGAAACATTTATATATAGTCGTGACATGGTAACAATTATATATAATCGTGATAACATTTGAGCATGTACATCGTCACATTAAAACATGTACATTCTCACATTAAAATATGTATTTCATCACATTAAAGTATAGAATGGATTCCAAATAGATTACCCAAAACCCACACACCCTAAAACCCACCCTAGGAAAGCTAAAAAATCGTTGAAGACATTTTTAGGGTTTGTGCCCTAAACCTGCCACTACAAACCCTAAAAATGCCTTTGACGTTTTAGCTTTCCTAGGGTGGGTTTTGGGGTGTTTTAAGGGGTAGGGTAATCTATTTGGAATTTATTCTGTATTTTATATTGTAATAACTAACTCGACAGACCCTAAACCCGCCACTACAAACCCTAAAAATGCCTTCGACGTTTTAGGTTCCCTAGGGTGGGTGTTGGGGTGTTTTGGGGGGTAGGGTAATCTATTTGGAATTTGTTTTGTACTTTATATTGTAGCAACTAACTCAACAGGTCTAAACCCGCCACTACAAACCCTAAAAATGCCTTTAATGTTTTTTAGTTTTCCTAGGGTGGGGTTTTGGGGGGTAGGGTAATCTATTTGGAAGCCGTTCTATACTTTAATGTGAGGATGTACATATGTTAATGTGAGAATGTACTTGTTTTAATGCGTCGATGTACATGTTCAATTATGAGAATGTATATTGTTTCCTTTGGTCGTTCTTATCGCATCAGTGTGTATAAGAATATATTTTTTAACCAGTTACCTGTTTACAAAGCTTAACTGGTCGATGAACCTAAAGGTTATTTTGGAAACAATAAACTGAGTTATTGGAGTCGATTTTACATATTCATTAACCTTGGTTTTTATGTATCCACGATAATTTATAAACGTTTCCACAGATGATTAGAAACATGTACACAGCCTCCTATAATCGTTTCCATTACTAATTTTAAAAAGTGACACTAACTGTTATATATCGTTTCCTTTGGCTGTTCTTATCGCACATTGTGTATAAGAATATATTTTTCTTTACCATTTATCAGTTTTCAAAGCTTGAGTGATTGATAAACCTGAAGGTTATTTTGGAAACAATAAACTGAGTTATTGGAATCGATTTTACGTATTCATTAACCTTGGCTTTTATGTGTCCATGATGATTTAAAAACGTTTCTACGGATGATTAGAAACATGTACACAACCTCCTATAGCCGTTTCCATCACTATTTTAAAAAAAGGTGACACTAACTGTTATATATCGTTTCCTTTGGCCGTTCTTATCGCACATTGTGTATAAGAATACATTTTTCTTTACCATTTATCAGTTTTCAAAGCTTGAGTGATTGATGAACCTAAAGGTTATTTTGGAAATAATAAACTGAGTTATTGGAGTCGATTTTACGTATTCATTAACCTTGGTTTTATGTATCCAGGATAATTTATAAATGTTTCCACGGATGATTTGAAACATGTACACAACCTCTTATAATCGTTTCCATCACTAATTTAAAAGAGTGACACTAACTGTTATATATATTTTCATTTGATCATTCTTATTCTTACCATTTATTAGTTTATAGAGCTTAACTAATTGATAAAACCTGAAGGATATAAACGTTTGGAAATGATAAACTGAACTTATTTTAAATGTACTAAGTCTAATTTAGGAACTTAAGTTTGAATTATTATATGTTTAAATTTGTTATATATTTATATAATTATAATAAATATTATAGAATTAATAAAATATTATTTAATAGTCATATTATATCTATTTATATATAATGGCCATATAAAAAAATGTATGTATTTTTTGACTTCGTACAGTGGAGATGAAAAAGAATGATGGAGGAAAAAAAGAGTTCAAAGTTTTATATGAATCAATTTAAATTTGAGAGAAACTTGCTATTATTGATACAACCATAAATAAAAGAAAAAAGAGGGCAGAGGGTACGGGAGTGCAGCATAGCAATATCTTTACTATGCTAAGAAATTAAAAAAAAAAGAGAGAGTCCGTCAGTGACGGAGATTTATCTTCCGTCACTGAATCCGTGCCCGCAAAGTTGTAGGTTGACATATTCGCCCGAAGATGCATATGATGATGCAAATACAGGCGGCGGTAGTTGGTAGGAAGCCGATGAAGGAGTTTGCGGTTTGAGTGGGGGAATTTTAGTGGGATCAAGGGGCTGTTCTCTTACAACATTAATAAAATTGTGGAGCTTTATGTAAAATGTAAGTACAGGTGCCAACTTGTAAATGGATTATTTAACAAATTAGGTCCACCATTATCCACATATCTCTTCTCCCTTGGTTAACCATAGTTAGCTTTAACATAAAGCTTACTTTTACTGCTTTTCAAGCAGCCAGCGAACGGAGCCTAAGAATGCTCAGTAACACCGCCAATGAAATTTTGTGACGATGGGATGACCAATTTCTACAATTTGTCAACTTTCCCAATCGATTGGATAAAACGCTTGTACCATATTTCACTGATCGTTTGCTCACAAAAAGATGAGGAAGAAGTAGTGAGAATTTATATTTTCTCTGCAAGAACGAGTACGATGCAACTTGAAATGCTTTTTCTTGATTTTGGGACTAGAGATCTTGTCCTAGGGACCTTCATTGACCTCTTCTTACAACCTTTTCCTTGCATCTCTGACGATATGATGGACATGCTCTTGGGACCGTCTTACACGCCACTCCATTCCTCATCCAGGCTGGGTAATCAGAGAGTAAACTCCTTTCCCCACCACCGTCCTTTCCTTGACCTCTTCTTACAACCTTTCCCTTGCATCTCTGATGATATGGTGGACATGCTCGTCTTGGGACCGTCCTACACGCCACTCCATTCCTCTTCCAGGAAGGGTAATCGGAGAGTAAACTTCTTTCCCCCACCACCGTCCTTCACGACACTTCATTCCTTCACCAGGTTGGGTAATCGGAGAGAAAACTCCATTCCTCCACTCCCCCAGAATGAGTACTAAGAGAATAAACTCCTTTCCCCCACCAAAGTGGGTGGTAAGAGGATTCGAACTCAGGACCTTCCGTCCCCTACTCCAGTCCTCCACCACTCGGATGTCAATCACTTGACTTTTGGGACTAGATGTAATTGTCGTAACTCGTTTGGACAATATTCTAGCGGTGACATGCAAGCTAGTTGATGATGGCTTACCATGGTTAGAAGCCGAAACATATGCCCGAAAGTTATCTTTGTCACCTGATGAAGCTTTTCACAGCTTCAAATGTGAGAACATTGAGTATGCAAGTCATGTACTATATATATGTCTGATGGTTTATGAAGTGCAAGTTCTAATGAGTAGAAAGTGGTGGTTTTTCTTTCTTTTTTCAAAATAGGTGGGACTATATTAACTTGTCAAGAGCTTAAGAATACATGATGGGATATCTGTAACCCACCCCCCCCCCCCCAACACCATAGCGACCTAGATCTTCTAAGACATGGACATCAATGTTACTAACTCTATTGACATGGGTCCAAACTACTCGATCAAAGGAGGTATCAACTGAAAAATCCTTTCGAAGTAAAGTATCAACATCCATTCTTATATCCCATCTCTGATAAAAGAAATTAACATTAGAAAAACAATTTGTTTTGAAAGAAACTTTAGAGACCTTTAGCTACATTGCAATATCCAAACCAAGCAGTAAAGCTTTTGCTTCGGCAACCTGTGGGGACCAGCCCACCATCTCTTTCCTTGTAGCAGCCGCTACTAGACACCCCTCCTCATCTTTGGCCACCACTCCTAGGCCAGATCCATCACTGGTAGAAACCAAATTTGTTGGGATTGTGTTCGCATCCTCACAACCAAGGTACTTAATGAAGTTTATAATGACAAAGACACATAGTCAAGAAACAATGCAGCTTGACCCATACATTGCTCAAAGGATTGCACCCTTCCATGTTGTAGTTGGCAACGTGTAAACCATAGCTTCCATAATAACGATACTAACCCGGATAGTAAGTCAAGATCCTAATTAATGCAGAAAGATAGAAACCTATCCTAGAAGGCTCTATCCTCATCCAGATTACTAGGTCTAGCTAGACCATCAACCCTTCACCACTTTTGAACCACCAAACTGTGAAGAAAAACATGGACAATTGTCTCATATCCACCGCAATATGAACACCAATATGCAATAACAAATCGAAAGCGACACTCACATTTGGATCAAGAATCGTGCACAAAATTAACTTAACGTCCTCTCGGACAAACCTAGAACATACCCGATCTTCGGGCTAACAACAATTATCGGGATCAATCAACAGTGAAACCCGACCATACTCTCTAGCGTTGGGTGGGAGTTTCAAGTCCCACGGCCTCCCTTTTTTCTATCAATTAGCCGAAAGTGATGGTTTTTCGAAAAACAAAAAAAAACTACGTCTGGAAAAACAGTAATAACAAGCAAGGATCACAACATCATGACAAAAGGAATCGGTAAACCTATTACAAAGACAAGTTAGGTACACACGACCTTAGACTTCGTTGAAAGGATCATAAACGTGTATTTCATCATTTCGTCTTATTTGTCCATCGTTGTTTCTTTACCGCTCTCATTAGTCACTGGTTTCCTTTAACTTCAATTTTCTTAGCCCACTAGTATAAATGGCAATTCTACACACCAGACATTTATCCGACCTTTTCGATGGCATTTGATATTAGTACAGAGAAATAAAAGTGAATATCATAAATAAAATATAACATAAAAATCGTTTCATACAAGTATTTATTTGATTAATTAAATAATGTTACTAATTATTGGTCAACAATTATTTTAAAAGAGTTAAAAAACATTACAATAAAGTTAATACCTAAATCAAGTGTAATCAAGATTTTCTAAACTAAACATAACAAACAAGCATTTGATTTTTAGTTACATAGTAAAAAATAGTTCAATCAGTTTATCTATGATCCGTGGAACCGAGAACTCTTATCAAATGTTACTATATATATATAATTCATTAAATTTCATTGAAAAAAACAAAAGTATATATAAATTGTGACTATTGTTTCCCGAAATTCATGAAATATCACCTCGATCTAATTGGCGTTTATTTTTTTTATTATAACTGTTTCACCCTAACTAACTATGTTCATAATGTCATTCCAGTTAGTTTACTGTTAAGTCCGAGTTCTACGTGTATTTAGAAAATGCACTACGTGATAGCTTATGAAATGCTACGACGTACGGGGTAGTTCCAAAATAAACAAATTAATTTTATACTATTTGAGAAGCATTTTCTGTTATATAGATATACTCATTCATCGGTCAAGCGTGCACTCCCGCCGCACAATCCTCCGTGTAGTCCATCAACGTGGTAGTCTAGTCAGCATGTTGACTGGACTGGTTATATAGTAAATAAGTGAGAATAAATATGTATAAACTTTAAATGGTTGTAACTTTTGAAATATAAATCCAAAATACAAAATTTTTGCACCATTGTTCATCTAAATTCAAGCTCTTAAAAACAAGACCAATAATGGATATGTTTTGACAAATTTAAAAATTTACATTAGTTATGTATATATTTGTACATATCATCTAGATTTATGATTCACTATATACAGTTTAAAATATACCATAAAATAATAATAATACACTACAAAACAATAATGACTCATTATCTGTTACAAATGTGGTATATTAAGGAAATTTATGATTCAATATATATAAGGCTTAAAAAATATCATACAAATCATAATACACCACAAAATAATAATAATACATCACAAATACAATGATGATCCATTATTAATTCTGAATTTTGTTATCTAATTCACCATTTGTTAATTAATGAATCATAATATCAATTTTAATGAATCATATATTAATTTTAATGAATCATATCATCAACTTAGTGTTTCATTATAAACATATAAAACTTAAAAAATTAAACAATAATATAACACAAAACAATATTTGGTATGTATGAAAAATATATAATTCACCATATAAGGTTTAAAATACACCATACAACAATAATAATACACTACAAAACAATAATGATAGTTTTTTTCAAATTTTTTTTATCAAATATACCACTTATTAGTTAATGAATCATAATATCAATTTTAATGAATCATAATATCAAAATTTATGAATCATATTATGATTTAAGTGTATCATCGTATACATATAAAAAAAATTTTTTAAACAATAATACAACACAAAAATAATATTTGGTACATATGAAAAATACATGATTCGCCACATAATGTTTAAAATACACCATACACCAATAATAATACACTACAAAACAAATATTAATTTTTTATCGGTTTCAAAATTTGTAATCTAATTCATCACTTATTAGTTAATGAATGATAATATTAATTTTAATCAATCATAATATAAAAATTAATGAATCATTTTATCATTTTAGTGTATCATCATACACATGAAAAATAAGTTTTTTTTTTCAAAGTTATCAAAACATATCCATGACTGGTCTTGTTTTGAAGAGTTTGAATTTAGGTGAACAGTGATATAATTATTTTTCATTTTGGACTTATATATTAAAAGTTATAACAATTTAAAATAAATATAATAAAAAGACAGCCCAATCAGCAAAGCAATCCAGTCAACAGCTGACTGGGACTGCCATATCATAGGACCGTACTGTATTATACACGGACCAGCCGTGACACGAATTTGCGCTCATTCATATCTTGTAGAATAAGCACTTCCAAAGAAATGATTAAATATACAGGAAAAAATAGAAAAGATATGTTAATATAAAAATCATTAATATTTTAAAATATTCAAGAGTAAAGTCTTTTTTTAATCTTCATCACTAAGTTATTTACAATTGTAGTTTTGTGAGGATATATAAATTGATTGTAAATTAACATGTTAAATAAACCACAAAAAGTGAAAATTTTGTTTATTCTGAAAAACTAATGAGATGGATGGTGGATCAAATTTTCTAATTGAAATTATATACAGTTACCTTATGCCATATTAAATTATTTTTGTTTATAAATTAATTTTTTTATTTTAATAAAAATAATTATTCAACTTCAATTGAAATATATTTTTTCAAAAAAAAAAAGATGAAGAATGAGGAAAGTACAAAAAAAAAAGAATAGATTTATGACCAAAAAAAAAAGAATAGATTAAAAAAAGTTTTAAAATTTGATTTTAATCTGCTGTATGCGTTTATATTAGTTTTTCATTTCATCCCGATGACGGCCATTTAGTAACAATATGATACTCCCTCCGTTCATTAATATCTGTCGTTTTAGGATGTGATTCTTGTTCAAAAATATCTGTCATTCTAGCTTTTTGACACACTTCTTTCCACTTTTATCCCTACTATTCAATATAAAAGTAATTATTATCTAAATGGAAAAGTAAAAAGTAGGGGCACATGCGTCATTGTCCTACTTTTTTTAATAAGTGTGCAAGTTTCTAAAATGACAGTTATTGTTGAACGGAGAGAGTAAAAGAGAAGAATTTTTTTACGTTTTGAAATTTTTATTTTTGAATTATTCTAAATTAATTTAAAAAATTTAGTTCTCTTTCACTATATTAATTATTTTTGAAAAGATGCTTATTTACAAAACATGAATTAATGTCTATAAGAGAATGATTACAAAATGCAAAACTACCCAATAACCCATTGACCATTGAAGGAAAATTAGCTGGTTTTTGTTACCTGGAGAATTTTGTGAACTATCCCATGATAACATTTGATTAACTGCACTTCCAACTTAAAAAAGTAGCCGTTGAAAAATGAAAAAAGGAAGAGAAAAAATAGTTTTTTTTCTTTTTTTTTCTTTAACAAAAAGTGGATAGCATTCAGCTCAGTGACATTTTATATATTTTGAGGAATAAATATTAAGTGACATTTCATGAATGAACCACAATAGTAAATATTAGAACTAAACTAACATAAAAAAAACTGAACTCGTACGCTCAGTTGTGTTTTCACTTCGCACAGTCGAAATTTTAAAAAACTTTACGATTTTGCCCTTACCCTCAAATCCTTCTATATATACACCTTTAACCTCTATTATCTCTCCACAAAATTTTAAAATCTCAAACTCTCTATATCTCTACAATTCTCTCTAACTTCTCTCTAGAATCAGTAATCAGAGCGGGAGCGGGTGCAAAAAGCCAGTGCATGAGTCATCTTTTCTGCTATTTCGATCTGCAAAACCAGGTTCTTTTCTGTCATAATTTACAGTTTTTTATCGTAATGTAGCAGTAAAAGTAGCAAATTTAACAAAAAAAGAAGACAAATTCAGGAACAGGGGAGAGAACGCGGGCACAGGCGCCGGTAGACAGGGGCGCTCGCGGGCGCCGGTAAAGGAGGGCGCGCGCTGGCACGTGTAGAAAGGGGCGCGTGCGGGCGCCGAGGAGGAGAGGGGCGCACCGGCGCCGGCTGGGGCTTATGCGCGCGAGAGCCCGTTGTCAGGGAGGTTTGGGCTCGTTTTTTGGCTGTTTTGTGATATAATTGGCCGTTTTAGTCATTATATACATCTATTACGCGTGTTTTAATCAGTTCGTCCACCTTTATGAATTTGTTATTGACATTGAACTACGGAAATACATGTATGACCGGTCTTGACTAACTGTAAACATAATATGACTAAATTTTACGGTAAATAGCAGATTACGGGAAAGGGCAAGGGTATGTTGGGTATGTTTGACCTGGGTAAGGGTAAGACCATTTCCAAGCGAGGCGAGAGTTCATCATAGCCCCGTATGAGCGGTCCTGACCCTGCTGCTGCAGAGAGAGGCGTACACAGTACGCGCATGCTTCGGCCAGGAAGTGTAGGGAGGTTGACCTTCTACGAGCGCGCGAGGAGAGGTTGCAGGCAAAGCTTGAGTTGGAGGAGGCGGAGGAGAAGGAGTTGGAGCAGCAGCAGACTGTGGATCTCGTCTCGTTGGTCGGCGATGGGACGCTGATCGCGCGGTTTGATAGTCCTGCTTGGCCTACACCATCACAGAGCGGGATGCATGACGCACGTCATGACCAGGTTGATGATGATGACGAGGACGCAGATGTGCCAGGTGCTGAGCATGAGGGTACACGTATGCACCCTCATCACAGGTCCTCGTTACATGGTCCGGTAGAGGAGGTGGCATAGATGCCGGCTGCTGATGTTTAGTTGCTAGGGCGGACTCCTGTGCCCGGAGGCCCCCACGATACAAGTTTGATCCTGAGCTTTGGTGGTCACGTCGCGCTTGACGTGTGGTGGGGAGTGGTATGTTTCCCGTCTGGTAATAGATTTCATAAAATTTTAGATTGTTTAGGAAATGGTTAATATTGTATGAAATCAATTTTAAATATTCAACAGGAGAATGGATGTCTTAGCTTCAAGGCTAGGGTGAACTATTTGGAGGTGTGGATTCCGAGTACACTAAGGCACCCGGAGTCTCGAGCGGCGGTTGAGGCGAGCGGACTCGGGCATCTTGCCGACATAGCGCATGGTTATTTTGACCTCGCGCTCCTTTCAGCGTTCATGGAGAGATGACAGCCTGACACGAACTCCTTTCACATGCCATTCGGAGAGATGACTATTACTCTCCACGACGTCTACCACATCTTGATATCCCCATCACTGGCATGGCGATTTCCTACATTCCCGATGAGGCTGGCGCTCGGGTAGGTGATGCGGCCCCACCACTGCACGTTCTTATCCCTTACTTCCTAAAGCTATTTGGCTTGGCGAACAAGAAGGATTTGATAGAGTGTAGGTTCCTGGAGAAGAGCCAGATACGTTACAGAGCTCTCCATGACACTTGTGGTTGTCCTTACGGTACCCCCTATAGGAGACGACGACCTACCTCTAGTACTTGGTGGCCCACACATTGATCATGGAGAAGGGTGGGGATCATGTTATACCCTCGTGCTACTGGCCCATCCGAGACCCTAGTAGGGTCAACATGTATGCATGGGGGGCTGGGACGCTGACATATTTGTACCGAAAGCTCGGCATCGCTTCCCGGGTGATACACGTCAGTTGCCTGGTTGCCTGACGTTGTTTCAGGTGAGAACTTCATAACGAGCGCACGAGATCATTATTGTAAACTTATTGTATGGGTATCTTGTTTAATGGTTTCGTATGATTACCGCAGTGCTGGATATACGAGTACTTCCCCATGTTCAGGCCGGAGCAGCTTCCAAAGTGGGATGACTGCTCCCCGATGGCGGCGAAGTGGCCTCGGTACACAAAGAATTTGACGGATGACGAGAGGCTACGTTTCGTGAGGGGGTGGCTGGACACGATGTCCTCCACTAAGGTACGAGTTGGTTAGCAATTATAGTAGTAAAAAGTTGTCATGTGTCGTATCGTCAAACATTGTTTCCAATTTAAGTTGTTAATTGTTTTTCATTAAATGAAACGTAGGTTGATTTGTTGCCATTCGGTTTTGATGGTACCATTGTATCACACGGGCGCTCCCGGTTCTACGGCACCTTGCAGTTCTTGGATATTGCAGAGTCGTATATGCCCGAGCGGTGTGTGCGATAGTTTGGATTCATGCAGACTATCCCTCCTCAGCCTATCAGACCCGACACCCATTATCGTCCCCGACACGGGAAGACATACCATGCCGCGTACGACTATGGGACATTCGTGTGGGATAACACGACGGGGCCCACCAAGTGGAGGTTTCCTCTGACGCGTGCACAGATGCCATGGGCCATGGACCAGGATTACATCCGGTGGTTCCAGCGTCGTTCCCATCCTTAGGTGCGTCCCCTTGGAGCGGACGGTGGCTCCAGTACATGGTGAGAGGATCAGCTCCAGGTATATACTTTGTCTTGTTAAATTTTATTGTTATTTCTAATTACTTTTAAATATTAACGTGAAATTTATACTTTACTATAGTATTGGGATTAGATAGCTCCGCTTATCTTGAGCCTTGTACAGGAGAACAACCCGAGCTGGCCTACCGGCTTCCCCGCCTGGGCGGCTGATAGGCTGGAGATAGCCTTTGGGTATTGCCGGTTTAATATCCCGACCACCCCTGATTCGCCCACACGTCACACAAACGCTAACCAGCCTCGTGCTGGCATGAAGTGGTACATCACGGGGCGTCGCACCAGAGGGCTTAGGCCTATAGGGGAGGGTATGTACTCTATGCACATAGAGTAGGCGTGTCGGCGTAGGGATGATGGTGGGTTCGGTGTTGATATGGGAGGACGTGGTGATGGGAGGGGCGGACGTGGTGATGGGAGGGGAGGACGTGACGATGGTAGGGAAGGAGCTGATGGTGACACTGGGTATAGTGGGGAGGGTATGGTGGGGGTGAGTATGGTGGGGGTGGGTATGAATATTTTTAGACTGTTTAGTTGCTGTTGTTATTTTGAACCTTTGTACTAATGCTTAAACTGGTGTGGTGATTGTATGTTTAATATTTGTTTTTTTTTTTTAAATAATTCATTCTTGTATATGTGATTAGGATGTCAATTCCCTTTGCAAGTCACGTGAACCATTACACCGCATTCAATGAATATGAGGCACTGCTCCAATGTGGTCCGGGATGGGCAGTGATCGATACAGAAATTGGAACTCTAATAAGTGTTAATCATCTAACATCGTCATTAGATCAAATTGTGAGATCATATTTTGATAATCATCATCTGCACATCTATTTGATTGTCTATCTTAGGATAGACAAAGATCTATGCAACGACTCTATTGCCCACATCCTAACCGATGCAGAAGTACGCATGATGTTGTAGAACTACTTAGACCTTGGAGAAATAATGGAAAAAGTTAGGATTCTTGTGAAGTATGAAGATGATTCAGACTTTGAAGACCCCGGTATAATACGAGGCAGGGCTGAGGCGGACCGTAGAGAATACATTGCACGCTACAGGTCTAGTACGAGGAGAGACGTCCCCCAACTTGATTAGTATAACCACTTTTGGATGTCATCTACTGGTAGTCAATGTAAATAGACTTGTTAATTGTTCTTGATTTTAAATAATACGTGTGTTGACTTAGTTGTAACATTATGACGAATGATGCGTGAATAAGTTCTAACATCAGTTGTCGTAGTATGAAACTCTGAAGTAGAGTCGCTTTTGAAGTCCAGAAAATATGTTTCAAAGATGTTTCTAGCCTTGTCTAAAAAAATCATTTTTTGAGCAATCTCCAACGGCAAACCAATCTCATTGTGAATAAAAAGAAGGCACTAAACATATCAGAGTTGTGCTGTCGTACAGGTTACATGAACTGCTTGAGGATTGTCGAATGCATTTCTGGTATTAGTTGTCAAAAAATGAAACTCTGAACTAGACTCGCTTTTGAAGTCCTAAAAATATGTTTCAAAGATGTTCTAGCTTTGTCTAAAAAATCATTTTTTGAGCAATCTTCAACGTCAAACCAATCTCATTGTGAATAAAAAGAAGGCACTAAACATATCAAAGTTGTGCTCTAGTACAGGAAACATGAACTACTTGAGGATTGTCGAATGCATTTCGGGTATTAGTTGTCACAAAATGAAATTCTGAAGTAGAGTCGCTTTTGAAGTCCTAAAAATATGTTTCAAAGATGTTGAAATGACAGACAATAATTATCAAGATGGAAATTGGTTGATGTTTAAAACTGAAGAGAGACATTAGTAGTCAGTTTAGGCGAAGCAAAATCATCTTCCAGCCCGAAACCCAACGGTTCGTCCATATATAACTGCATTTTCGATAGGATAGCCCTTTAGTATATCATGATTCTCATGGATTCTATTTAGAGAACCTTAAACTAGCGTGAAATCGGTGGAAATGATAGACAATAATTATCTAGGTGAAAATTTGTTGATGTTTAAAACTGGAAATAGACATTTGTAGTCGATTTAGGCGAAGCAAAATCATCTTCTAGCTCGAAACCCAACGGTTCGTCCATATCTAACTGCATTGTCGATAGGCTAGCCCTTTAGTATATCATGATTCTTGTGGATTCTATTTAGAGAACATTAAACTAGCGTGAAATCGGTGGAAATGACAGACAATAATTATCAATATGGAAATTTGTTGATGTTTAAAACTGAAAAGAGACATTTGTAGTCGGTTTAGGCGAAGCAAAATCATCTTCCAGCTCGAAACCCCACATGTCAACAATTTTCTCGTCTCTTAGTTTGTTTAAAATGATTGATTTATTCAATTAAATGCGAATATGTACGTGTGAAGACAATTAGAGAACTCTTTTTATGAAGACCGTAATTACGGGTGATTAATTCAGAACAATAGTTCTGGTTCTGCTCCGCCATTATAACTCTAAGTATACACTAAAAGAGTAAATAATACTATTTTCAAAAGAATTAACTCTGGTTTTACAGACAAGTTTCTTAAAAAAAGTAACTCCCTGTTGTAGGAGTTTTGACTGTCACCTTTTAGCGACAACAATGGCAGAAGCAGATTCCACTATTGTTCAACAATTCTACTATCATACAAGATATGAATTTGTTGATATTTAAAACTGAAAAGAGACACTTGTAGTCAGTTTAGGTGAAGCAAAATCATCTTCCAGCAAGATGGGATAGCCCTTCAGTATGTTATGACTCTCGTGGATTCTATTTAGAGAACATTATATTAGCCCATCTAGTATCCGTATAGATCTTTAGCTAAGCAAACATTAACACACTAGCTTTGGAACAGACTATATCTACGATGAATTTGCTTTTATTAGATAAAGTATATTGCACATCCACGACTTCTAATTAATGTGTGCTCTAACTAAATTGTAACATTATGATGACTGACAAATGTAGCATGACTTCAATTGATGAATCTCCTTCAAAATTTGTAATGTTCAAAAATGAAAAGAGACGTTAAATAGGTGGAAATGATTGATAATTTGTATATGTTACGAAACTGTTTATCAACATAAGACACTAAACTATTCAAATATTTATCGAACTTTTAAGTAGATTCATGTTGCAAAACATTCCACCACTTCTAGATTGTGTTACTGTCATACAAGAATTCAAAAAAAATTCAACACTCTAATCTTCTAAAACCATTCTTCCTGGTCCACCAACCGGGGAAAACAATCTAAACCAGTGTTCGTTGCGCGGTATGTATGGATCCACATAATGTGTAACCGTGGGTTCATGCCAACGTCGCCACATGGGAATAATGCATGGGACCGGATAATATCCGACTGTTTGCACTCTAATGAAATGAGATTGATCACTGACACATGCAATATAGACCTCTGCTACTAGACGACCCAACCCCCGATCATCACGTAGCGGTAGTGCGACCAAGCCTCCTGCTCTATAATGCATACCTGTTCCTAAACTGATAAGCATAACATAATGTTGTACACAGTGGACACGATAAGACCAATATCGAGCAATTCAATCCAATGTCGCGTTGGTGCAAATGAGTCTCCAAACCAATTCAGTAGTGCGTATTATCTGTCGTACCAATCTCGTTCACATCGCGCCAACCACCAATCTCTTCTACTCTCCAGGTCATCAATGCATGCACGTCTAACCGCTTTCCATTGGTTTTCATCATTGTACACAAAATCGGAAATAGCTCGAAAACCACAATTTTCATCGCCCACTATCTCCCTATAACCTGTAATATAATCAAGTAATATCGCATCGAAGTCAGTCCAATACGGCGAGGAGTTCCAGGGGCTCCAGTGAAATGCCCGTGAATTTTGGCATAGGAATAAGTTAATAAATAGTCGGTGTGGATACGACCCTTTAATATAAATAGACAGGAGTGATATTAATAGAGGCCCAGAGAAGCTATATATATATATTCATCTTATTCCTAACTCAAACAATATTACTATGTTCTCCTAGCCTTGCGAGTTCAAATCAGATGTTACGACCTTTAATAAGTGAGTATTGCGATTAGCATTGTTATTATTATTATTATTGTATTTGTTATAACCAAGAGCACAATTTGAATTTTACTCCTTTCCCAAATATCTTTATTCTCTATAAATTATATTAAATATCTAAATGGTTCCACTCTTCACGATCTCCACTCATCCTTATCCATTTATTTAGTAATTAACTATTTGACATGAATCATCTCTCTCATAAATAATTAGTTATCTTCATCCTTTCCTAACAATCTACTAGTTTTCCTCTTATTTTGACTATTTATTAAATAACATTTCTAATTCTTTTAACGCATTGAATCTAGATTCTTCTTCAGTTGAAACGTACTACTTTTGAATCTCTATTTAATTGTAATTTCTTTTCCCAAGTTAGTTTGCAAAGCTGATTTCTAGTTCTCTCTTCCTTAAACAGAATATACCCAAACTAATTATTGTTATAATCTTTCTATTATTCAAAATGTTTTCTATTTAATTATCTGATCGGCTTCACGATCGTCTTCATCCTCAACACACCACTTCCACGCTCCTCTCTCTCTCCTCAAGCCCTTAAACCTTCTCAATTCACGTCCTTAATTCTTCCTTGCCGTTAGGCTGCTTCTCTGGTGCCGGTTTAGGTAGAAGGGTAAGGGAAATCAACAGGTAAGGTTAAGTAATAGTTTCGTTGGTATTCAAATAGTTTCTAATGGAATCCCTATTTGTAAATCTAGACCCCGAGTTCTCCGACGGGCGCTACTGTTGATCTGGCTGGTTGATTCCGTTGTGGTGAGCGTATCCAGGTAAATGTTGTGCTCAACATTCTTTACCTCTGTGTTTTTGCGAATTAACGATGGATTGGTTTGGATGTGATTTGGATATTGTGAAGTTGGGAATTTTTTCCCCTGTGTTGTTTTGCAAAGAGTTTGGATAAATTTTTTGGGAGACTTTCATTGAATTGGTTATTGGCTTGTTGGTACCGTTTGGTGCCCCGTGTATATTGATGGTGCCTTCGTGGTGCTCCATGAATTATTGGTACTGTGTCCCGCGTGAATGTTATATCAATTTTTGCCTGCAGACATTACTTGCAGTTAAGCTCTAATGATCTACTCCTTTGGGTCATAAGTTACCTTCTGGGGGGTGTGCACACTTAAGGACGTAGAGTGAGGTGGGATTCTAATTGTTGCGACTCCAATTTGGGTGTCGTCCGTGTATACCGTTAATTTGATTCTCTGAAAGTTCTCCCCCGCTATGTTTGTGGTTGGTAATTGGAATTGGTGAAGTGGTTTACGTTTCAGTGCAAGTATTGTTTCGTAAATACAAAGTGGATTTCAAAATGTATTTTACAAGTTGAGACAATGTTTACTCAGTTTTGCTGATTTGCGCGGTCCCTTCGTGTTTTCTGTTGTTGTTTTATGATCGCAGGTACTCATGGTTGAGTTGGGGATAGGGACACGCTATCACATAGCTTAGGATGACTGGATAAACACTTCGTATGACTTGAGTTGAGTTGTGTTTCGGAATTACATTGTTTTACAATTTTGGAAATGTTTTGGTCTTTTGGTTAGTGGTTTAAAGCCTGAGCACTCTTCGTTAGGGTGTGACGGTAACGCCCATTTGGATTTTGCATTTCCGCTGCTACTTACTTTGAAATGTTTAGTTGGTGTTGCTTCCTTGGAAAACGATAGTCGTGATGAAGTATTGCACATTATTTAAGTAACCTTTTAACAGTGTTTAGGTGTATCGTTTGAAGTACTGCCTTGCTGAAATGATTCTCCATTTGATTTCTGAGTTATTATGTTTATTTTGCTATTGGTTTGGGTCTGTTTTAGCTTTTAAAAATGCATTCCAGGACCTGTCTGAACGTCCGTCCGGACATCCATGTTCGGACAGGCCCCGAGAGTTCAAGTGATTTTTCTCTGTTTTGTCGTGTCCGAACATCAACGTTCGGACAGCATGCGAGGACGGGGTCGACTTGCAAGTCTCAACTTGTGTCCGAACTTGCAAGCTCGGACCAACGTTCGAACGCGTGTAAAGAATTTTCGGACTTTTTGAACTCGACTTGTGTCCGAACTTCAAAGTCCGGACACAAGTTCGGACGCCTTTGGTTTCCAGACTTTAAACTCTCGACTTGTGTCCGAACATCAATGTCTGGACACAAGTTCAGACAAATGGATTTTCGTAGTCTAATCTTCTCGGCTTGTGTCCAAACTTCCCATGTCGGGACACAAGTTCGGACCATGCTTAATTTGCATTTTTAGGACTCGTTTGGGGTCCGTTTTCAAAGCCGTTTTCACCGTTAGATTTGTAATTTAATAACCTATGTTTTAAGGCAAAATCCAAGGTGTTACATCCAGTATGTCGACAGTGGTGAATGTTGTTGCGGCAGATTGTGTTGCATTGTCGAGCCTTCTCCAGTTCGACTCATTCACCCAGATGACCATCGGTGTGATTGATTGTGTTGCATTGTCGGCCCACAATCACTTTGACTTTCTGGTATGTTAATGCTATTTTGATCGGCAAACTCAGTTTCAAACTGACAAGCACAAAAAGACCAATACCTGAAGACGCAGTTAGTCCTAAACCGAGAAAGCAAAGAAAGAAGATAGAAGATATTAAGTAAGATTTTATCTATCTGTTAAAGATAAATAAAATCTTCAACGATGACTTGTAACTTAATAACTCGATATCTATAAAATAAGCGGAGAGACTAGGGTTAAAAGGGAAGGTTTTACGGATGAGAAAAACCTAGTGGGAAACACGGGAAACACGATAGGGATTGTTTATGTGAAGCGATTTATAGCAATTGTAATATAGATCTGGGTTCATAATCTGAAGTTATCCACGGGGTAGAACTTCAGGTGCTAGGAGTTAAAGGATAGTCGTTTCTAGACGTGATCTGAGTAGTAGTACTCGTGAGAACATAAGGAAGTGCAGGGTGTACGTGTTTTACTTGTATCAGGTGTGATACGTGTTTTATGTGAAAGTTAGTTAAGTTCTTCTGTTATTCGTGTTCTCTGTTCTTCGCCAGTCCTATACTAAGACGCATTATACACTAGCGGTAGGATTTTACAATTGGTATCAGAGCAAGGTTACCCTCACTTCGAAGAAACTTCTTCAAGGTAGATCGAGATGAATTCCTACAACGTTAAACCTCCAAAGTTGACGAAGTTCAACTACACCAGCTGGTGTGAACAGATGGAAGATCAACTGATATCCATCGATCTACAATTATGGGACGTGGTCACTGATGGCGACCTAAAACCCAAGTTCGAGGAGAATGGAGTTACCAAGGAGAAACCTAAGGCTAGCTGGAGTGAAAACGACAACAAGATGATCAGTAAGAACAGACAAGCACGAAGGATTATAATGTCATCGTTGTCAGACTTAGACCAACAAAAGGTGTTGGGATTGCGCACCGCTAAAGAAGTATGGGAATTTCTCAAAACCGCATATACGGGAACTGATTCGGTGAAAAAGGCTAAAGGAAAGCAGCTTAAAAGACAGCTTGATAATTTCAAGATGTCAGACGGTGAGACCATATCTGAGACACTGGAGAGGTTCGACAAGATTTTGTGTGAGCTCAAGGCTGTCGGGGTGACTCTTGACAATGATGTGGTGAATGAGAGATTTCTGGATAGTCTCGACAAAGACTGGCTGAACTTTGCCACATTGTTGGAGACCACGAAGGATTTGTCAAAATTGTCTTTTGAAGAGATGGGTTCAGAACTGACTGTATATGAGGGAAAGATGAGAGGGGAACTGACAATTCCAGGTGTGAATAAAGACCTGGCACTGAAGGCCAAGAAAGTATCAAATGATAAAGAGAAGGAAAGTGAAAACACTGATGAGGATGCGGAGATTACCATGATCGCCAACGGAATTAGGAAGATATTCGGAGTAAAGCGAGGGTCGGGGTCTAGAATTGATAAGACCAAATTCAAGAAAGACCAGATTATATGCTTTAGGTGCAATAAACCAGGACATGTGGTCAAAGATTGCACACTAAAACCGAAAAAAAAATTTCATGACAAAGTCAAGAAGTTTACAGAAGCAGCAGCTGCAGCTTGGGGGCAAGACGTCTCAGACACAGACTCAGAAACAGAAGAAACAACTGAGGTGTGCATGACGGCCGTGGTCGAGGAAGATGAAGAAGTAAGCGCAGCATCAGACAAGGACTTCTGTATGATGGCTAGTGAAGACTGGAAGAAGGTTTTGAGGCAGATGAGGTAAGTCCTGAACTTATCGAAAGTGCTTTCAATTCCTTATCTAAAAAGGAGATCTTTAACTTACTAACTACTGTTGTTGTTAAGATTAAACTGCTTGAATCTAAGTTGTCTAAATTAGAGGTGCCTAAGGAACCTGTCATGGAAAACCAAGTTAAAGAAATTCCTCAAATAAAGTTCGTAAAACCCTTGGTAGAAAGAATTGAATGTTTACCTGAATGGGCACAAACTGAGTTTAGGTCTCTTCAGAAAGGTTGTGAAAATTCGAAAAAAGAGAATGAAACCTTGACAAACAAGTTGTCAGGAATCCTGAGAGAAAAAGAAATATATTCCCATCGGAACCCAGCTTGGTACACAGGAAAAGCTGATCTAACACAAATGTTGATTGGAAAGAAAAGGATAGAAACATTAAATTCATCAAACATATGAAAAACACCTAGCCCTCCAAACACCAGGACTAAGTATTTATGTCAGTTTTGTCATAAGCATGGTCATAGTATAGGTTTTTGTAGAGCCTTAAATTCTAGACATATCCCTCGTACATCCAGAATCTATTCCCAGTCTAGACCTGACAGAATCAGAGACAATTCTTCGTATCGAAAGAAAACCACAGTTAGACAAGTTTGGGTACCTAAGACTAACAAGACATTACTTGCTCATAGGCACTAGCAGCTACACAATACGACAATTGGTGGCTGATGGATAGCGGCTATTCAAGACATATGAGTGGTGATAGAGGAAAGTTCAATACTCTAGTTGAACAACGAGGAGGTAAAGTAACTTTCGGCAACAACGGGAAAGGTAGAATAATCGGAATTGGCACAATTGGAAAAGAACATTGCATTGATAAAGTTAGTCTAGTGGAAGGCCTCGGTCATGATCTACTTAGCGTTTCACAAGTTTGTGATAAGGGTCCATCCGAGGTGGTTTGTTTGTTCTAATGGTTTTCAGATACGTAACAAGGCAACACAGGAAGTTTTGCTCCAAGGTTGTAGAGTAGGTAATCTCTACATGGTAGACGTTAGTGATCAGAGTGATTTATCATGTCTCACGGTCAACGAAGAGGACGCATTGCTGTGGCATCGAAGGCTGGGGCATGCACATCATCGGTTAATCAATAAACTCAGGATAAAAGGTTTGGTGCATGGACTACCAGAGAAGAGACTTGATCACAGCACGATTTGTCAAGATTGCTCCTTGAATAAGCTTACACATGTTTCACACAAGTCTAAGGGTATGGTCAGCAGCACTAAAGTTCTAGATCTACTACACATGGATCTAATGGGGCCTATGAGAGTACGAAGCAAGTCTGGAAAGAGATACGTTTTGGTGGTTGTCGATGACTGAAATACCCCAAATTATTAAAGCATGGATTAAATATTTAATCACATTAATTAAGGCCTAAACATGCCTTAAAAGTCAACTGAGAACAACAGTGGTCAACACAAATCAAGATGTTGCACCCTTTGACTGTTAAGGGTAAATAAATACCCAAATGAACTACTTAGGACCTAAAAATTTGTCCTAAGCATATTAACACATTACTAAACATATTAAAATTGTTGGGCAACACTCCAACACAAAGAACAAGCACTTTCATGCTTCAGGGTCAAAAAGGGCAAAAAGGTGCTCTAAGAAACCTTAAAAATCTAATGACCTCTAAATGATATAAAATTGGATACCATGATCAAATATCATGTAAGGAACACAACAAAACCGTTGTCAAAGAAAACCAAGCCCAGAAACACCTTGCGACACAAAATGTGCACTAAAACTCCTTAAAGCACGTTTTTGTGTAATCGCCTTCTAAATTGGTTTTAAATGGGCTAAAAGGTTATAAATACCTTTAAATATAATAAAATATCATATTATATGATATTAGGAATTTAATTCCAGAAATTTACAAATTTTTACAAATTTAATATTAAAATATTAATAAAACCCTAAAAGGGGGACGCTTGAGTCAACATTGACTAAGAATGGTCAAGAGGTCAAAGTTTGACCCCTTGGAACACATGAGGTCGACATACACAGGCTGGGGAGTCAAATTTCGTCACTTCCAATACAATAAACAAGACTTAAATAAGTCTCCTTAAATTAAGGCTACTTTTGCCTTTTATTAGTTTATACACTCACTTTAGGCTCCATTATTTGATCAATCAAGCCTCAATTCGTGGGAGCCTTCCTTTCTCTTCAATCAGCCGACCCCATGTCCCCTCCTTATCTCTTGATGAGTCACCTCCAATAATGAGACAATAAACTAATCAATAATGCATTTTCAATCAAATATTAGCCATTCTAGTCACTCTCTCTCTCCTAGCTGCATTAATTTCGGTGAAGCAGCTCCCCCAAGCTCTCCCAAGCTCTCTCAACCGAACTTCTTCAGTTGGGAAGGTAAACCTAACTTCTAAGCTTCGAATTAATGGTTTAAGGCTTGTTTTTGGCTCTTTTTCTTCATCTCTTCACCACCTATGCTTAGATCTCGTGACTAATCAGTTCCTATGGCTTATTCTCAGTGTTCTAAGGTTAGAACATCAATCAAATTCGAATGAAACAAGTTTAGAGACCAAGGTTGCTCAAAATCTCATTTTAAGGTAAAAATGTGCTTTAAGCTCATAACTTTTGATTCCCTTCAAGTTCGGCTGTGAAACTTTGGTCATAGCCTCATCTACTTCTCCTTTTCATGTGGAATGTTGGTTAGCCATTTGGAGCAAGGGTGGCCGAGATCCAAAGGAAATACCCTCTTTTAAGGCATTTTTCCAAGGTAAACCTAATAACAAGGTAGCTTGTTGATATATAGCTATTTCCTATGTCAATATGGTGGATCTAACACCTTGTGGTGTGTTTGATTCAGGTCGAAACCATCTTGAACTCTCCTTGCACTCTTAAGGTAATTTTGCCTTAAATCTTACATTAAATTACTTCTTGTGGTTAGATCTTGCTTGGAGACTAACTAGGCCTTGTTTTCTGTTTGAAAACATGTAAAACAAGCTGGAGAATTTCTACTTAAGGTGGCCGAACCAAACAAGGATTACCTAAGCTAAATCAAGGTATAAATCACTTAAACATTAACTTTGCTAAGTTAAAAATGTTCTAAGCTAATTCTAATACTATTGCCGTGAGTGAAGAGGTGAAATAAGGTCTTGTTTGACCTTAAAATGTTTAAGGAATGGTTTAATAAATTTTATAACTAATTAAACAAGCATAAATGTCAAATTTAAGACATTATGTGGAAGTTTGGTAAATAAATGAAAATTATATGGTGAGGCCAAAAATTTATATGTATTTTGGGACATTTATGTGTAATTTATTTTGCAAGCCAATGATTGTAATAAGGCCATGTATTTTAGGCCATTTTATTTATGCATTTACAAGTTTTTATTTAAGTTTAGGTGATATTCTATCATTACCGAAAAGAAGTGGGTCTTAGATGTAATTAAATTAAATTTGGGGGCTTTAGAATAATAAGGCCGAAAATTAGAGTTAAAAAGGAGTTAAAATAAAGTTTATAAGATTTTATAAAGTTTTGGGGTTAAATGGTAATTTTTGAAAAGTATGGGTACAAACCGTGAATAAAGGAAAGTGGTATCAGAGTAGAGTACCGCTCTGATGACGAGAAAGTAGGTTAAGACAGTGAGCTTAGGACTTGGGAAACATTTAGGAGTTTCTCGTTATCACTGCGGTTAGCAGTTTGTTTATTTTGGAAGTTGGATGTAGTTTGGCTACATTGCTCGCATGGGCGAGTAATGGCCGGTGACACCGAGTGAGTTTTGTAATTGTTAGTGGAAAATAACTAACAATTACAAAACTCACTCGGGTGTCACCGGCCATTACTCGCCCATGCGAGCAATGTAGCCAAACTACATCCAACTTCCAAAATAAACAAACTGCTAACCGCAGTGATAACGAGAAACTCCTAAATGTTTCCCAAGTCCTAAGCTCACTGTCTTAACCTACTTTCTCGTCATCAGAGCGGTACTCTACTCTGATACCACTTTCCTTTATTCACGGTTTGTACCCATACTTTTCAAAAATTACCATTTAACCCCAAAACTTTATAAAATCTTATAAACTTTATTTTAACTCCTTTTTAACTCTAATTTTCGGCCTTATTATTCTAAAGCCCCCAAATTTAATTTAATTACATCTAAGACCCACTTCTTTTCGGTAATGATAGAATATCGCCTAAACTTAAATAAAAACTTGTAAATGCATAAATAAAATGGCCTAAAATACATGGCCTTATTACAATCATTGGCTTGCAAAATAAATTACACATAAATGTCCCAAAATACATATAAATTTTGGCCTCACCATATAATTTTCATTTATTTACCAAACTTCCACATAATGTCTTAAATTTGACATTTATGCTTGTTTAATTAGTTATAAAATTTATTAAACCATTCCTTAAACATTTTAAGGTCAAACAAGACCTTATTTCACCTCTTCACTCACGGCAATAGTATTAGAATTAGCTTAGAACATTTTTAACTTAGCAAAGTTAATGTTTAAGTGATTTATACCTTGATTTAGCTTAGGTAATCCTTGTTTGGTTCGGCCACCTTAAGTAGAAATTCTCCACAGCTTGTTTTACATGTTTTCAAACAGAAAACAAGGCCTAGTTAGTCTCCAAGCAAGATCTAACCAAGAAGTAATTTAATGTAAGATTTAAGGCAAAAATTACCTTAAGAGTGCAAGGAGAGTTCAAGATGGTTTCGACCTGAATCAAACACACCACAAGGTGTTAGATCCACCATATTGACATAGGAAATAGCTATATATCAACAAGCTACCTTGTTATTAGGTTTTACCTTGGAAAAATGCCTTAAAAGAGGGTATTTCCTTTGGATCTCGGCCACCCTTGCTCCAAATGGCTAACCAACAGATTCCACATGAAAAGGAGAAGTAGATGAGGCTATGACCAAAGTTTCACAGCCGAACTTGAAGGGAATCAAAAGTTATGAGCTTAAAGCACATTTTTACCTTAAAATGAGATTTTGAGCAACCTTGGTCTCTAAACTTGTTTCATTCGAATTTGATTGATGTTCTAACCTTAGAACACTGAGAATAAGCCATAGGAACTGATTAGTCACGAGATCTAAGCATAGGTGGTGAAGAGATGAAGAAAAAGAGCCAAAAACAAGCCTTAAACCATTAATTCGAAGCTTAGAAGTTAGGTTTACCTTCCCAACTGAAGAAGTTCGGTTGAGAGAGCTTGGGAGAGCTTGGAGGAGCTGCTTCACCGAAATTAATGCAGCTAGGAGAGAGAGAGTGACTAGAATGGCTAATATTTGATTGAAAATGCATTATTGATTAGTTTATTGTCTCATTATTGGAGGTGACTCATCAAAGAGATAAGGAGGGGACATGGGGTCGGCTGATTGAAGAGAAAGGAAGGCTCCCACGAATTGAGGCTTGATTGATCAAATAATGGAGCCTAAAGTGAGTGTATAAACTAATAAAAGGCAAAAGTAGCCTTAATTTAAGGAGACTTATTTAAGTCTTGTTTATTGTATTGGAAGTGACGAAATTTGACTCCCCCAGCCTGTGTATGTCGACCTCATGTGGTCCAAGGGGTCAAACTTTGACCTCTTGACCATTCTTAGTCAATGTTGACTCAAGCGGGCCCCCTTTTAGGGTTTTATTAATATTTTAATATTAAATTTGTAAAAATTTGTAAATTTCTGGAATTAAATTCCTAATATCATATAATATGATATTTTATTATATTTAAAGGTATTTATAACCTTTTAGCCCATTTAAAACCAATTTAGAAGGCGATTACACAAAAACGTGCTTTAAGGAGTTTTAGTGCACATTTTGTGTCGCAAGGTGTTTCTGGGCTTGGTTTTCTTTGACAACGGTTTGTTGTGTTCCTTACATGATATTTGATCATGGTATCCAATTTTATATCATTTAGAGGTCATTAGATTTTTAAGGTTTCTTAGAGCACCTTTTTGCCCTTTTTGACCCTGAAGCATGAAAGTGCTTGTTCTTTGTGTTGGAGTGTTGCCCAACAATTTAATATGTTTAGTAATGTGTTAATATGCTTAGGACAAATTTTTAGGTCCTAAGTAGTTCATTTGGGTATTTATTTACCCTTAACAGTCAAAGGGTGCAACATCTTGATTTGTGTTGACCACTGTTGTTCTCAGTTGACTTTTAAGGCATGTTTAGGCCTTAATTAATGTGATTAAATATTTAATCCATGCTTTAATAATTTGGGGTATTTCAGTCTACCCCCTTAAAAAGACTTCGTCCCGAAGTCTCTTAATCAAATAGGTAAGTATATATAAATGTATAACTACCCATTGTTCCCATAATGTATATCTATGTGATATATCATTTACACACATCGTATTGCGCTTATACAGCACATAGCCATCACGTTGTGGCGTTAGTTCAATCACATATGGATATAGGTGATCCATCAGCACCATCATTTTATCAGTTCTACCAACCCTGACAACCTCCCTGAGGTGTCCATAACATTCCATTGTTCCACATTCCATATCTAATGATTCATTTCGTATCTAGGCGATACCATATGTAATCATTCTATAAAGCAATATGAATACGTATCACAAATAGCATAAGAAAAGTATTACACACATGGTGTACATACAACATTCAAACAAGTATCTCGTGAGATACATACATACCAGTGCACATCACACACAACAAACCAAACAACGCACGCCCCGCGTACCAACCATAACCAACAAAACTAATTCACTGTATGCCATGCATACGAAACAATTCACTGTATGCCATGCATACCAAACAAACAAACCTCGTGTGCCCCGCACACCACCAATTCTTTGTATGCAATGCATACGAAAACAACAAAATTTAGTGCACACATGTGCACAGCCAAGAGGCTCTACCCCCTTAAAAAGGGTTACGCCCCCGTACCCCACAAGTATACAACAGCCGCTCAACAAGGAGCGCTGGATACTTGGCTCTCAAAGAGTTTACCAACTCGTGGATTATCCTCATATCAGAGAGAAGGGTATGACTCTAGCCCTTCTGGGCTCCACAATATAAAAGGGTGAGGCACTAACTATTTGTGCTCTCTCTAAGTTCCTTCGTATGGGCCCACTCGCTCCGTATGAGGTGTAGACCCATGAACATAGGCTCAATTTGCCTATTTCCATTGTTGTGTGTCCTCTCATTAGGATCACTAGCAAACATGCGTGTGTCTTCTCTCACTGATATTCAGCTTGAGGTATAATATGACATTGGCTACTGTTAGTACTTAGTGCTCTTGCACTCGTCTTGTAATACTAAGACGTACCAGCCTATATGTCCATAAAGATGATGTTTGTCATCCATGTCTCCTGGTGGTTTTGTTCCGGAGTAACACACTGTTCTAGTTCTCTTTCTTTTCTTTCTTTTCTTTTTTTTTTACACACTCGTGTTGATATCCACTTTATCTTTCTGCATTCCTACTAGATTAATAACTGCACGAGTGCAATACCAAAACACTCAGTCATACAGAGTGTAGAGGCGTAAACGCTCAACAGCCAATATCCAATGAGTCCAACAGAAACGATGTGCGAATTATCCGTGAGTGGTACATTCCGAATCCACTGTTCCTTGAGCAAGGTTTCTGCTATCATATAGCTTTATCTTTTCTCCTCGCGTAGTCACGCGTTTATATCCATATCATCTGGTAGATTTCCTCTGGATTGTAATAATTTACTCGATCCTTATAAGGATTCTACATATTATCCGTCCATAATGGGTTTCCCTGTTCTTTTTTTTTTGGGTTCCTGTCCTTGAACTGTTTCCCTGTCTTTACTGTATACTGTCTACTGTTCTCTGTTGAAGGTTTTTGATTTCCTTAGCCCGTTGGTTTAACTGCGGCTCTTCTCGTCCATCTTCGAGGTAATCCGTCTTACTGTCCGTAGAATGGAGTTGACTACTTCTCGTGTTCCTAACACTACTTGTCTACTTGCATGGGGTACCGTACTGATACATTACTACTTACCCGACTAACTTATAAATAAGTCTGTCAGGCCCACATGCTCCTAACGGAGTGCGGTCGTCCCATGTCTCCTTTTATAAACCGTATGTCCGTCACAGCGGTTATTGTGAATTATTCTGTTTGTCGTCTCCTTTTGATGGATATCCCTTTTTTTGTTCTTCTTCTTCTTTTTTTTGTCTTCTTTTTTTTTGCTTATGTTTTTTTTTTTGTCTAATAGTTCGTGTTATCGGTTATCCTGTATAGTGTTATTGCCTTTGGCATCAGTGAATTCGTGCCATAGACTGGTATTATTCAACTTGGTGTAAGTAAAATCCTTGCTATATTATAGCAAACTTGTTTCTCTCTTTTTTTTTGATCTCATTGATACAACACAATTTTCCTTTTTCTCCCTGTATTTTTTTCATATCTCATCCAAAGTTTCATATGTCCCTTCATCCATGTTTTGGATGCATTGCAGATTGCATAATAGCTTGAGCAACTTGCTCTTCACTTTCCAACCATCCTCACTGACGGTGGTGCATCTACAAGGGTATGCTTGTCCACGAGGACTAACAGTATCACTAGTAGTTTACATTTAATGCGGGTATACACTGGTGGTATTTGGCTAATAAGCCATTCTTAAATTCCCAACAATTTAAACTGGTGTGGTTTACAGTCATAGTGGCTGTATAGTTTCCCCAGTTGCAGTGGTTTGGACTAACGGTCCTTCCATAGTTGCATAAGTTTCTAATCTCAAGGTTTGTATGAAAAAGTTTGAAAAACATTTTTTTTTTCTAAAGGTTAAGAGTAGGTTGTTACTGTTGCATTTGCAGTACTGTTCTGTTGCTGTCGCTGCACTTGCTGTAGCAAGTGCGCAAGGCAGATGGAAATTTCAGTGGTTTTCTTGTCATAGCGCTTGCAATAGCAAGTGCGCCATGCAGGTGGAAATTCTGGTTCAGTAATTTCCGGTCTCATTGACTTTGTATCGTTGAGTATGGGCTACATGGTAGTGTAAGCATTAACATCCTGTTCATATATATATCCGTCAATGTTTAAAGCTTTTGGTACTGAGTTCACCCAACTAATCCCAAAGTCTTACACAAAAGGCGAGTGGTCAATGACACACTCCCACGTACTGTCTAACATCCAGGTGAATACATAGAAATAAGCACACAACATAGTAAGTAAAATCTTCCACAGCGGTCTTATGGATTTAGGGTATTCATGCCCTATCTACTCCCTTGCCTTTATAGGCTCCATCAGCATAGATGTCTAGCCATCCTGACCGCCTCGTGGTACTCCAGATCCTCCAGCTGAGGTCTTCTGAGTATTCTTTGGTGGCCTGTAATTACGGCTCTCTGGGTTCATCCAGCATTCAAATTCCCTATGGCCTTCTTTGTGGCGCACCGACAGACAACTTTGCGGCCTTCGCATCGACCCAGGATGGTCCCTTCCAAAACGCTTACAGTAAAAATAGCGTTGGGGTTGTCCGGTGCCTGGATGGTATTTAGTTTAAGTGAATATCTGTTGATATAAAGGTTAAGGTCACAATTTAATTTTAAGAGGTAGGCGTTCTCACCCTTAGGAGTGCAGATCTCAAGGCTTAGCGTCTATAGTTGGGCCGGTCAACCGAAGGACGGGCTCTTTCCCTTTCTTTCCCCCTGGTGACCCTGCTGCCCTTTCTTTTAAAGAATTTCTTGTTAAAGGTTTCGGGTCAGCATTCCTAAAGGTATTTAATATGGTAAACATTTAGAATGGGATAAGTCCTTACTTTCCCTTCTTCTGGCTATTGCCTGAAGATGCTCCTCCATCCTCAGACTCTCCTTCGGGGTTTCTTTCTCTTCTTTGCCCCAAGAGTCTCTTCCCGAGTCTGGAGCATTAGCTCCATCCTCGAGGCAGCCTCATAACACTCCTGGAATCTCCTTGGTAAGTTTCTCGCAAAGTTAATTGGTAATGTAGTAAGTGAAAAATTTTATGGCTTTCATGTTAGTACTTGGATGGTAGTGTAGAGGGTAGCACCCATCGCCATCTGAATGCGAAATAATAGTCCTCCCCGGAACTTCTCGACCTTCACGGTCTCTGAGTAATCCACACCGGGAAAAGAGTCCAGCTGACCAATGAATCGAGCATAATACTCATTCACGGTCAGACCTCCTTGGGTCAGTGTCCTCGGCGCTTCGCTTCTCTGTTTGATATGTGTTGGGTAGTACTTCTCTCTCAGTAACTCGACAAAGGCAGCCCACGAAAGTCGGGCGTAGCCAGGTGGTGGTCCTTGACCAACCTCCACCAAGTGCTGGCTGCATCCTTCAGATGGAAAGCAGCAATGGCGACCTTCTTGTCGTCGGGTACTTGTAAGGCTTCAAATGCTTTCTCGTGTTCAACAATGTAACGCTCCAAGCTACGGGTCTGGTTCCCCTGAATACGTAGGTGGTCGGGTCTCGCTAACTGACTTCAGTCAGTTTGTTTCCCTTGGCTGTGGCGGGTGGGCTGGTGCTCCTCCTATCTGAGTACCCAGCTGTGCAAGAACGACTGCAACCGTCTCAACAACTCCTGGAATGCCGGGGTCACCGCCTCCACCTCTTCCAGAACCACGCCCTCTAGTTCCACCAGACATCTGTAGTACAGTATGTCACATAATTACTCGGTAAATTACCGTACACAACCAATAGATATTGAATTGCCTTAAGGCTAACCTGTCACGCAATTTGCGTTACTAGACACAGTATCAAATTAGATAAGTTAAATAACTTATTTGAGGTGTTATAATAAGATAAGTATCTTGAGGTAATGTTTTCATAACATATGTGGTAAATATGTTATTACCGAAAATAAAGGGTGTAAAATGGTATTTTAAACACCCATGGGATATTAGGAATTTTTATGAATTTATTGGAATGTTTTTGGAATTAAAATAAACTATATATGTATAATATATAGTTATAATGTCATTATGACACTTTGGAGAAAAATAGATGGTGGAATGGTAAATATTGAAGGTATATGGGTTAATAAGGATATTCATAACCCTTTGGTGGAATTTGGAGATTTTAGAATCATATAAGAGTATTTAATAAGATATGTGTATAATATATGGTTTTAGTGAATTATTGAACTATATGTTATAAATAGGGCCAAATGGCAATTATAAAACAGCACAAGGGCTGTTCGGAATTTACAAAAATAACCATAGGTTATGCTCTTTTATAAGTTAGAAATGTTATATTAAATGGTATATATAACATGGTAAAAAGAAAGGGGTGATTTTGTAAATAAAGGAAATTATGGTTTAAGGAAAAGTATAAGGTTTAATATATGCCTATGAGGCAATATACAATAGTTTTGTATAAAAACTATAGGTTATAAGTTAAAGGAAATAAAAATATCATATCAAATGATATTAGTGTATGGTATAACATTACAAAATGTTATGTGGTCAAACGGAATTTAAATTAAGTTAAGGGCTATACCAAGTTAATAAGAGTTGAAAGATGAATTTTAGACTAAGGTCTATAATGTTATAAATGTTATGACGATGATATGGTTTAGATGGAATTAATATAAGGAAGGGTACTCACATAAAATAATGTGACAAACTATAAATAAATGGGATTTATAAACTAAGGTGTTTATGGAATGAACCTTAGGAGTTGTAAATGTACAACATAAAATGTTACATGATATTAGGATAATAATCTTAATAAAAGTTGTATAATATAATACAACTAATGGGAATAATCATCTAATAAAAGATGATAAAATGTAACATAAAATATAAGAGTTTATGAAACTCATGAGAATTACCTACGTGGTAAAAATATATACATACACAAGAATAATGTATATAAGGTGGATATAATATATATATATATTATGGTTGAAAACCATATGATTGAATGGTGGTGGTTATTTGGAAAAAAATATAGTTACGAATTATAAGTTATGAATTTTAGAATGCAATATAATATAAGAATGCAATATAATATAAGAATGCATGCATACATGCAACTATAGGTTACGTACCTAAACTAGATGTGGATAGGATTAAAAGAAATATAAGGAATTAAACTTAACAGTTGAAATAGTTTTGACATACGCGTTTTAAGTAACAAAGCCGACTGTTTTAGAAAAACCTGTAACAAACAACTGTAGAAAACAGGGGTGAACTGTCGGGGTTACTTATAATTCGGAAGTACCGGATGTAGTTAGTCATGGAGACTGACTTATAGTTTTATTACCGTTTAGAGCATACTTCTGACAAGGACGCTTGACGAGCTAACGGACTACACGGAGCGTAGGATCTTGCTGATTCATACTCCACCGTAATACAGTCAGGGTGAACGGTATGTAAAGGGGTTTGATCCGAGTTGTCCTAAGGTTGCTCCTTGGGCTCGGATTTGGTTGATATAACTTGTATGTTGATATGAGTCTCTGATTGTCTCTGAGGACTTCCTCAGTTCAGACTCCTGTGTGATCTGTGATAGGATTGTTTGTCTGAATGTGATAATTAATATGCATGAATTGTATATTTATAGCTGCTTATTATTTACTGTTGTTGAGTTAACAGTATTGGTTCGTATATATGAACCTATATATAAAACGAACTAGCGGCTATGGTGCTATCTTATATGAAATATAAGGAACGTCAGAAAAACGTTGTAGCACTAAGATAATAAGATATACATATTCTGAGACTTTTATACGGAGCATTGGCCTTTCTATACGCCGCTCTCGTATCTAACACTGGATCCCGAGTTTACAGACTCCGGATTGGACTAATGACCTTAGTCTGCTGTGTTAGGAAATTTGGTAATGCGATGCGATGGTATAATTAATTAATTAATGGAATGGAAGTAAAGCCAAGAGGATGTGGCTCTTGGTGCGCGCTGTGATCACGAAAACGATACCAGGATGTCCGCGTACGGGTCCGTAAGTATCAAGAAAATTTCCCGTGAGCTAGAATGGCTCGTTGGTCGGAGACTCTACCGTTGGAGTGGCTACTGCCGTGGGTGACCCGCCATAATATATGGGTAACTAGAGACGTGTCGTTTTAACGAGACATTGTCACTAGGTATAACTGAACAACTAAAACAATTGAGACTTATACAGTGGCGAACAATACCATGGACGAGACTTAATACTTGTTTATTATTCTCGTTGTTTCGCTTTGTTGTTCATTGGTTATACTTGTGGTTATTTTATTGTGTGTTGATGGTTGGATGGAGCCTACAAGGCTAAGGTAAATCGAATATGGAAACTGTACGCTACGGCGGTTGTACATTGTACAATATATTGTTGATACTCGATATGTTCGATATACAAATGTTGTTTGAGATATTCTATGACTGTTTGGATTGGATGGATGATTAAATGTTTATGGATATTTGGATGATTGACTATGTATATTATACATTTATGCTTCAGTTCTGATTATAACAGTAAAATGATGAAGCATGAAACCAATCTAATAACAAGATGGTTAAAATGACAAGTGACCATTAGGGTCCAGGCCCGGCATACTCAGCGTCTATCGCTGATACTACACATTTCAGGTTGTTGATCATTGTCGGAGCCGAAGAGCAGGAACAGGGTAACTGGAGATGTGGTATAGTAATGAAGATGGTGTATGGTCTTATGGTAAGGTTATGTATTTTTCAGGATTGGGTAGACGCTCACTTGTCGATGTTTATGGTTATGACTTAGTATGATGTATAGGAGTTTCTCGTTATCACTGCGGTTAGCAGTTTGTTTATTTTGGAAGTTGGATGTAGTTTGGCTACATTGCTCGCATGGGCGAGTAATGGCCGGTGACACCCGAGTGAGTTTTGTAATTGTTAGTTATTTTCCGCTGTGAGACGTTTTTATTTATTGCTACGTGAGGGATTATATCGTGATTATGGAGAGGGGTGTTACAATGACTACTCGAGGTATACTTGGATTATACTGCTTCATCACAAGGATCAGGCTTTTAATGAGATCAAAAACCTGATCTTACAACTTCAGACTCAAACTGAGAGTACGGTAAAGTGCATACGTACTGACCAAGGAACGGAATTCCTTAATCAGAGAATGTCTCAGTTCTGTACTGATACTGGAATAACCCATACTTACTCTGCAGCCAGAACACCCCAGCAGAATGGTGTTGTAGAACGTAAGAATAGGACTCTTTAGGAGATGGCTCGTACTATGCTGAACAGCAGTGGGCTTTCATCTAGCTTTTGGGGGGAAGCTATCAATTCTGCTTGCTATATACTCAACAGAGCTCTTATTCGACCCATATTACTTAAGACTCCTTACGAATTGTTCAAAGGGCGCAAACCGTCTATTACACATCTTAGAGTGTTTGGCTGCACATGTTATATTCATAATAATGGGAAAAATCAATTGGGAAAATTTGATAAGAGGAGTG